>JAJKFI010007736.1:0-12425 GCA_029204185.1 Lerista edwardsae
CTAAGTTCATCAACGCATGAGATCCTACCTATAATTTCTATGAGCTTTTTAGAACAAGCCTTTCTGAAATCTAAGCAGGCTTGGATCTCCCTATAATCAGCCACGACATGGTGCCATAGAAAAACCTCACATTTTGCCGACCTCTCGGCTTGGAGCTTGGGTTGTGGGACTCAGTCTAGATGGAGCCGAGGGTCAAAGCGCTTGAAACGACTGCAGGAGACAGACCCAAAATAAATGGAACCGAACGATCTCTTAGCTATGACTTGGTCCCGAACTACCTACCTGGGGGCTCTCCTTAGCAAACGCTCCCCTCCAATCCACAGAGAGTGGCTCTCCCTATTCCATCGAAAGCACCTATTTCGGGCTCTCCCTATTCGGGCCGAAAAGAATCTGTTTTATAAAAGATTCTTTTCGGCCCGAAAAAATGTGTTAAATTGATAATGTGGCCTTCGTACTGAAAGGTTTGGACACCCCTGTCTTAGCTGAAAGCCCCTCCCCAGCTCTCTGATTGGCTGCCCCCCTTGAAACATGGCGAATACCTTCGAATTGCTCTGTAGCAGGTTTTAGAGGACCTTTATGGGGGGGCTTAAGGCAGAGCTCTCCTAGGTTCTGTAGGCTCTTTTGAGCCCCACTGAACCAGCACATGACTGCCCCTAGTGGAGCTCAGTGGAGGTCCTTTACATTGCATGTGGGCTTTTGTTATATTTGTAGATTTGTTGCATTGTTAGTTGGGTTTTTTGTTCGTGTGATTTATTTTATTTAGGTTGTATTGATTTCTGTTACTTATATACTGTATATATAAGTAGCAAAAATCAATACATAAGTATTATATATATATATAAGCAACAATAAGATCCCATTTCATGGATCACTGCCTCCCTTTCATGGATCACTGCCTTGTTGTGGCGAAGGGGCTTGAGTAGCTCAATGAAGCTGTGAGCTATGCCATATAGGGTTACCCAAGATGGACAGGTCATAGTAGAGAGTTCTGACTAAACGTGATCTGCTGGAGAAGGAAATGGCAACCCACTCCAGTACGCTTGCCAAGAAAACCCCATGGATTACAAAACTAAAAGGCTAGATATGACACTGGAAGATGAAACCCTCAGGTCGGAAGGTGTCCATTATGCTACTGGGGAATTGCAGAACATGAGTACTAGTAGCTCCAGAAGGAGTGAAGTAGCTGGGCCAAAACCGGAAGGAAGCTCAGCTGTGGATGTTTCTGGAAGTGAAAGGGAAGTGTGATGCTGCAAAGAACAATACTGCATAGGAACCTGGAACGTCAGATCTATGAATCAAGGTAAGCTAGATGTGGTCAAACGTGAGCTGTCAAGGCTGAACATCGACATCATTGGAGTTAAACATTAACATCGACATTAAAATGGACAGGAATGGGAGAATTTAATTCAGATGACCATTATATCTGCTACTGTGGGCAGGAATCCCTTAGAAGAAATGGAGTAGCCTTCATAGTGAACAAGAGAGTGAGAACAGCAGTACTGGGGTATAACCTCAAAAATGATAGAATGATTTCCATTCGGATCCAAGGCAAACCTTTCAACATCACAGTAATCCAACTCTACGCCCCAACCACTGGTGCTGAAGAGGAAGAAGTTGACCGTTTCTATGAAGACCTAGAACAGCTTCTAGAATTAACACCCAAAAAAGATGTCCTTCTCATCATAGGGGATTGGAATGCTAAAGTAGGCAGTCAAGAGGTAATAGGAATAACAGGCAAGTTTGGTCTGGGAGTACAAAATGAAGCAGGGCAAAGACTGATAGAGTTTTGTCAGGAGAACACATTAGTCATAGCAAACACCCTTTTCCAGCAACACAAACGGCGACTGTACACATGGACTTCACCAGATGGTCTACATCGAAATCAGATTGATTACATTCTTTGCAGCCAAAGATGGAGAAGTTCTATACAGGCAGTCAAAACAAGACCTGGAGCTGACTGTGGCTCAGATCATGAGCTTCTTATTGCAAAATTCAGGCTTAAACTGAAAAAAGTAGGGAAAACCACTAGGCCCTCCACATATGACCTAAATCAGATCCCATACGAATATACAGTGGAGGTGACAAATAGATTTAGGGGCTTAGATTTGGTAGACAGAGTGCCTGAAGAACTTTGGACGGAGGTCTGTAACATTGTACAGGAGGCAGCAACTAAAACCATCCCAAAGAGAAAGAAATGCAAGAAGGCAAAGTGGCTGTCTGATGAGGCTTTACAAATAGCTGAGGAAAGAAGGGAAGCCAAAAGCAAGGGAGAAAGGGAAAGATATAGCCAACTGAATGCAGATTTCCAGAGAACAGCAAGGAGAGATAGGAAGGCCTTCCTAAATGAGCAATGCAAAGAAATAGAGGAAAACAATAGAATGGGAAAGACTAGAGATCTTTTCAAGAAAATTGGAGATGTCAAAGGACAATTTTGTGCTAAGGTAGGCACAATAAAGGACAAAAACGGCAAGGACCTAACAGAAGCAGATGAGATTAAGAAGAGGTGGCAAGAATACACAGAGGAACTCTATAAGGCCGATCTCAATGTGCCTGATAACCACAATGGTGCGGTCACTGATATCCTGGAGTGTGAAGTCAAGTGGGCTTTAGAAAGCCTCACTAACAACAAAGCTAGCGAAGGTGACAACATTCCAGTGGAATTACTCAAAAACTTAAAAGATGATGCTGTCAAAGTGCTGCACTCCATATGCCAGCAAATTTGGAAAACCCAACAATGGCCACAAGACTGGAAAAGATCAGTTTACATTCCAATCCCAAAGAAGGGCAATGCCAAAGATTGCTCGAACTACCGCACCATTGCACTCATTTCACATGCTAGCAAGGTGATGCTCAAAATCCTACAAGCTAGGCTTCAGCAGTATGTGAATCGAGAACTACCAGATGTACAAGCTGGTTTCCGAAGACGCAGAGGAACTAGAGATCAAATTGCCAACATTCGCTGGATCATGGAGAAAGCCAGAGAGTTCCAGAAAAACATCTACCTCTGCTTCATTGACTATGCTAAAGCCTTTGATTGTGTGGATCACAACAAACTGTGGCAAGTTCTGGAAGAGATGGGAGTACCAGACCACCTGATCCGCCTTCTGAGAAACCTGTATGCGGGTCAGGAAGCAACAGTTAGAACTGGACATGGAACAACCGACTGGTTTCAAATTGGGAAAGGAGTACAACAAGGCTGTATACTGTCACCCTGCTTATTTAACTTATATGCAGAGTACATATATACTCTCACGGCACATTTGGCTTTTCTCCCCAGGCAAGTGTGACCATCTTAAAGCCTTTGGCTTGCCAGAGGCGCGAGCCTCTGGCGCGAGCCGAAGGGCAAGAGCCAAAGGGCTCTTTGCCCGTGGCTCTTCGCCCGGGGAGCGGAGCCGGGAGCCTACACCATCTGCTGCTGTGCTGTGTCCTGGCTGCTTCCTGGATTATCGTCCTGTGGATCGTCACGCTCCAGCCACGTTTTTATTGTTGGAGCCTATCCGCCTGTCACCAAGCCAACCCCAGCCTTTTAACTGAGTGAGTGTTTGTACGAGTGTAACTTCCTGGCCGGAGTGAGAGTCTGGCCAGGGAGTGGAAGGTTATCCCTGCCTCTGTGAGAGGGGGGCAGGGAGGGAAGGAGTGAGGACCTCTGCCTCAGTGAGAGGGAGGCAGAGGCCTGCAGCAGCCCAAGCCTCAGTGGGAGTGGGGTGAGGGCTGCTGCACCGGTTGTTGGTGGGAGTGTGTGTGTGTGTGTCTGTGTTTTTTAGTTTTTGTATTTGTGCTGGTGGTTGGCTTGTAGGTCGCTCCCGCCGGAATTATGTGTTTGACACCTCGAGGGAGCTCAGGGGGAAGGAGGGAGGCCACCATTAGTAGAGTTACGGGTTACGGAAGATTTGGCGGTGGGGTCGGGGCTGGACATTACAGGAGAAGGAGGGTCAGTCGTAGACAGACTGTCCCTCTTTCTGGCCCTTCCCTCATCCCTCTGACCCTTGGAAATCCTGGCAACAGTCCCCTGAGTCTGAAGCTGCTGCTTCTGAATGCCAGGTCGGTGAATAATAAGATCTCTCTTATCCATGATTTAATCTTGGAGGAGAAAGCCGACCTGGTATGTATCACGGAGACCTGGCTGGATGAGCTGGGCGGGGTTAATCTTTCCCAGATTTGTCCACTGGGTTTCCGGGTACTGCAGCAGCCACGGCTACAGGGGCGGGGAGGTGGGGTTGCAATGGTCTATCGGGATTCCATCCGTCTCACCAGATACCCTGTTCAGCGGTCCACCGGGTTTGAGTGCCTTCGTGTTGTGTTGGAGGGGCGAGACAGGACGGGGATTCTGTTGGTGTACCGCCCGCCTTGCTGCCCAGCAGTCTCCCTGCCTGAGCTGACGGAGCTGGTCTCGAGCGTGGTGTTGGAGTCCCCCCGCCTTTTGGTGTTGGGGGACTTTAATGTCCATGCCGAGGCCCCGGCAACATCTGCGGCTCAGGACTTCATGGCCTCCATGGCAACCATGGGTCTGTCTCAAAGAATATCTGCCCCGACACATGAGGCGGGACACATGCTGGACCTGGTGTTTACTGCGGGGCAGGTTGATGGTGATCTGGAGGTGGAGGAGATTAAGATCACTCCTTTGTCATGGACAGATCACTGTCTGGTGGGATTTAGGCTTGTTGCGGCTTCTCACCTCTGCAATGGCGGGGGATCACACTCTATGATCCGCCCTCGGAGGCTGATGGATCCAGATGGATTCCTGAGGGCTCTGGGGGATTTTCCTGTTGCCAGAGTTGGAGACCCACCTGGTGCCCTGGTGGACCTCTGGAATATGGAGATGGCCAGGGCCCTGGATGAGATTGCTCCTGAGCGTCCTCTGCCTAGTCGCAGAATCAGAGCGGCTCCTTGGTTTTCTGAGGAGCTGCGAATGATGAAGCGACAGAGCAGGCGACTAGAGCGTCGGTGGCGAAAGACTCGTGCCGTATCTGACCGGACACGGGCTAAGGCCCAATTGAAAGCTTATTCGAGAGCAGTGGTGGTGGCTAAGAGAGCTCACCTCTCTGCCACCATTGCGTCTGCAGAGAACCGTCCGGCTGAGCTCTTCCGTGTGGTCCGCAGTCTGTTACATCTTGCCCCCCTTACTGGTGGGGAGGAGCACACGGAGGCTCGCTGTGACGAGTTCGCTCGACATTTTGCAGACAAGGTCGATCAGATCCGGCATGACTTGGACGCTGCTGTGGGCAGATCTAGTGATGTCCCCGGGGAACCTGTCTATCCTATCATTTGGGATTCTTTTCAGCTTGTAGAGCCTGAGGATGTGGACAGGATTCTCTGGAGTGTGAGACCTGCTACTTGCCCGCTCGACCCTTGCCCGGCATGGCTAATTAGAGCTGCCCGGGGAGGGCTGGCCGAGTGGACGGGGAGGGTAGTGAATGCATCTCTGAAGGAGGGGGTGCTCCCGCCTGCTTTGAAGCAGGCGGTGGTTCGCCCCCTCCTGAAGAAGCCCTCCCTGGATCCCTTGAATTTAAACAACTTTCGGCCAGTCTCGAATATCCCATTTCTGGGCAAGGTGATTGAGCGGGTGGTGGCATCCCAGCTTCAGAGGGTTCTGGAGGAAACGGATTATCTGGACCCATTCCAATCTGGCTTCAGGCCGGGGTTCGGGACGGAGACTGCCTTGGTCGCCTTGGTGGATGACCTGCGCCGGGGGATGGACGGGGGAAGTGCGACCCTGTTAGTCCTGCTGGACCTCTTGGCGGCTTTCGACACCATCGACCATGGTGTCCTTCTGGGTCGGCTGGCCGGGTTGGGGCTTGGAGGCACTGTTTTGAAGTGGTTCCGCTCCTTCCTGGCTGACAGATCCCAGAAGGTGGTGCTGGGGGACTCTTGTTCGGCACCCCGACCTCTTAGGTTCGGGGTGCCGCAAGGTTCTATCTTATCCCCCATGCTGTTTAACATCTACATGAAACCGCTGGGAGAGGTCATCCGGGGGTTTGGAGTGGGGTGCCATCAATATGCTGATGACACCCAACTTTATCTCTCCTTTCCCCCTGATTCTGAGGAGGCGGTTGAGGTCCTGGATCGCTGTCTGGAGGCGGTTGGGGGCTGGATGCGGGCGAACAAGCTGAAATTAAATCCGGATAAGACGGAGGTGCTTTTGGTTCGGAAATCCACAGCTCGGGTATTGGACTATCGTCCTGCTCTGAATGGGGTTGCACTTCCTCTGAAGGAGCAGGTTCGCAGCTTGGGGGTTCTCCTGGATTCACAGCTACACCTGGAGTCCCAGGTGGCGGCGGTGGCCAGGGGAGCCTTTGCTCAGCTTCGGCTGATCCGCCAGCTGCGGCCGTACCTGAGCTGTGAGGACCTGGCCACAGTGACCCATGCCCTAGTGACATCAAGATTAGATTATTGCAATGCGCTCTACGTGGGGCTGCCTTTGAAGACGGTCCGGAAATTACAACTAGTACAGAACGCGGCGGCTCGGGTGGTTGCTGGGGCACGTCGGTTTGACTCTGTCGAGCCGCTGCTTCGGCGACTACACTGGCTGCCGGTTCTGTTCCGGGCCCAATTCAAAGTGCTAGTTTTGACTTTTAAAGCCCTTTACGGCTCGGGTCCGGGGTATTTGAGGGACCGCCTCCTTCTATATAATCCAACCCGTACTCTTAGATCATCTGGGGGGGCCCTTCTGACTGTGCCGCCACCAGGAGAAGTAAGAGGAGTGGCGGCCAGGAAGAGGGCCTTCTCGGTGGTGGCCCCCCAACTCTGGAACACCCTTCCCCTCGAATTGAGAACTGCTCCCTCTCTGTTTACATTTCGGCGGGGGCTGAAGACCTTTTTATTCCAAAAAGCTTTTAATTGTTGACAGGTTGGCTGGCTGGTTATTATGATCCACGGGGCTTGTGTTTTATTTTATTTTTTAATTGTTTTTAAATTGTTTGTGTTTTTAATTTTGATTGTTTATCTGTTTAATACTGTTTTAACTGTTTTTAATGTTAATTGTTATACTTGTTTTTATCTTTTTTAATATTGTAAGCCGCCTTGGACATCTGCCTCGGCAGAGGAAAGGCGGGGTAAAAATTTCTTAAATAAATAAAAAAATAAATACATCATGAGGAAGGCAGGGCTGGATGATTCACAAGCTGGATAGGAATCAAGATTGCTGGGAGAAATATCAACAACCTCCGATATGCAGACGATACCACGCTAATGGCAGAAAGTGAGGAAGACCTCAAGAACCTTCTAATGAGGGGGAAAGAGGAAAGAGGAAAGTGCAAAAATTGGCTTGAAGCTCAACATTAAAAAAACTAAGATCATGGCAACCACTTCCTGGCAAATAAAAGGGGAAGAAATGGAAGCAGTGACAGACTTTATCTTCCTGGGCTCCAAGATCACCGCAGACGGTGACTGCAGCCATGAAATTAAAAGACGTTTACTTCTTGGGGAGGAAAGCTATGGCGAACCTAGACAACTTAATCATAAGCCGAGACATCACCCTGCCAACAAAGGTTTGCATAGTCATAGCGATGGTTTTCCCAGTAGCAATGTATGGCTGTGAGAGCTGGACCATACGAAAGGCCGAAGAATAGATGCTTTTGAGTTATGGTGTTGGAGAAGACTCTTGAGAGTCTCCTAGACTGCAAGGAGGTCCAATCGGTCAATCCTCCAGGAAGTCAAGCCTGATTGCTCCCTGGAAGGACAAATCCTGAAGCTGAAGCTCAAGTACTTTGGCCACCTCATGAGAAGAGAGGACTCTTTAGAAAAGACCTTCATGCTGGGAAAGATTGTAGGCAAAAGGAGAAGGGGGCGGCAGAGGATGAGATGGTTAGATAGTGTCACCAAAGCGACGAACATGAAGTTGGGCGAACTCCGGAAGCTAGTGGAGCACAGGGAGGCCTGGCGTGCTGTGGTCCAGGGGGCCGCAAAGAGTCGGACATGACTTAGCGACTGAACAACAACAACAAGCAACAATAAACATGCCTGCTATGCCTCCCTCTGTAGACCCTTTGATGAGTTCTAAGGAGACAAAGCTCAAGGGAAGGGGCCGTGGCAGAGCAGTGGCTGGGCAGGCAGAAGGGCCTGGATCCAGCGTACGGCAGGATTTCCAGGTGGGGATCCAAAGATGCCCAGAATCCCTGGAGAGAGGCAGCCAGTCAGTGTAGACAGCACTGGACTACGGCCACCTCCGGTTTCTGCTTGCTAGCCATGCTCTGATTTGCCTGGAGTGCAGTTGGGATCCTGCGCCTTGGAGAACCACACAAGAGGCAGTGGAGTGACAGGCGCTGGCTCCACCATGAGGCCAACTGAGACAACTGCCTAAGGCAGAGGATGGGTAGGGGATGGCCTCCTCCAACCACCCCATGGCTTCCTTTGTGCCTCCTCCCATCCTCTGGTTTGGGAAAGGAAGCAGGGACTGAGCAGAAGAAGACACGTGGAGGAAAGGAACATGGCGGGCCAGAGTATCAGTTGCTCAGATCACACAGGCAGTTTCAGTCTACAGCTCAGCCAAGGTGCTGCTGATCAGAACCGCAGGGAGGCACTTTGCTGACTCAGCCTAATCAATCTTAGCTTGCCCCAGAAGTGAGGAGAGTCTCTATTGGGGCAAAGGGTTGCCACTCACCACAGCATCCTTCTGGTCCCACCCACCCAGCACCCGCCGAAGCCTCTGCTGTGTGATGTGCTATTATGCATAAGTGAGTTACCTTCTGATTTCTCTCCTTCCCGGAGATCCTGGGAAGACATGCACTCCCCTCCTTCCATCTGGGAAAAGGCAGCGGGTCTGGAAACTTCCTCTGAGAAGGAAACAAGAACATGCGAAACATTTCTGACCACAAAATATTTATTTATTACTAGCTGTTTGTGACCCGGCGTTGCCCGGGGGCAGAAAGTATCCCCAGGCTCTATTGGGAGGAGGAATGAGTGTGTTCTGCAGTGCACCCCCACCTCTGGGGGCGTATGGGGGGCCCTACCCCCACAGTATATCTGTCCAGATCGCAAGGAAGGAGTGCAGCACGTGTGGTGCACATCGTTCCAGGCGTTCCAGAGTAATGGTGGAACATACCCACAAATATGCAAACCTCCCTCAAAAGCATGACATAGTGAGTTCCATATATAGACATATAGAACCCATCCCTGAAATAAAACAGTATTGATGACCTGGAACCCACAATGCACACGATCACTGTGAAATGAATGAGGAAACAGGGACACCATCAACTAAGAGAGCAACATGAAGGTCCCATGTACTGTCTGCAGGTCCTGTGGCAGGAATCCGCCCTGATGTATGAGAAACAGGCAGAGGTGGCCTGTTAGCTCCCTGGACATAGGCCCCTCTCAGATCTGAGTGGCTGCTAGAACTCTCTGGATCCTGCTCTTTCCACCCTGGCCCACTCAGGCAACACTGGCACAGCTGTGTAGTTAACAGTATTGATGACCCGGACCCCAAAATGCACACTATCACTGTGAAAGGAATGAGGAAACAGGGACACCAGCAACTAAGAGAGCAATAGGAAGGTCCCACTTACTGTCTGCAGGTCCTGTGGCTGCATAGGCCTGACGTATGAGAAACAGGCAGAGGTGGCCTGTGAGCTCCCTGGACATAGGCCCCTCTCAGATCCGACTGGCTGCTGGAACTCTGTGGATCCTGCTCTTTCCTCCCTGGCCCACTCAGGCAACGCAGGCAAAGCATTTAGTTTCGCTTTCTGTTCTGCCTCTGTCTGGTAGCTGAGCTGCTCAGCCCTCCCACATAACCTGCAGAATCGTCTGTGACCACAGGGTGGCAGCAGACCTGTAGCCCCATGCAATCCCCTGGGTTCCTGACGATCCAGGCCCCCTCCCTGAAAAACGGGGGGCCGTAGGGGGGTCTGACCCCCGCAGTGATTCCTTCCAGGCTGCAAGGTACGTGTGTGCCAAGTTTCGTGGCCGTGGGGCAAGGGACGGAGACGTGTATAAGGAACACACACACACACACACACACACACACACACACACACACACACGTCCGTTTTTATATATATAGATTTATTTATTAAATTTCTACCCCGCCTTTCTGCCCGAAGGCACTCAAGGCGGCATTACAAAGTTAAAACACCAATAAAATACATCATAATTAAAAGGCAATAATTAAAAACAATATTAAAAATAAAACGTACAACAGCCAATCCCATGGATCATAAAATGTACAAAAATATAAAAAGGATGCACAAAACCAGCCAGCCTGTCAGCAACTAAAAGCCTGCTGAAACAAAAAGGTCTTCAGCCCCTGCCGAAATACCGCCAAAGAGGGAGCAGTTCTTAACTCTAAGGGGAGGGTATTCCAAAGTTGGGGTACCACCGCCGAGAAGGCTCTCCTACTGGCCGCCACCCCTCTCACCTCTCCTGGTGGCGAGGTGGCCACCAGTCAAAAGGGCCCCCCCAGACGACCTCAGAGTACGGGTAGGATTATATGGGAGGAGGCGGTCCCTCAAATACCCCGGACCCGAGCCGTAAAGGGCTTTAAAGGTCAAAACCAGCACTTTGAATTTGGCCCGGAACAGAACCGGCAGCCAGTGTAGTCGCTGAAGCAACGGCTCGATAGAGTCAAACTGATGTGCCCCAGCAACCACCCGAGCAGCCACGTTCTGTACTAGTTGTAATTTCTGGACCGTCTTCAAAGGCAGCCCCACGTAGAGCGCATTGCAATAAATATCGAGAGTTTCCAAAGTTACGTAAGGCAGTTGTGTTTTCCTTTTCTGGTTCCATGCTAGCGATAATTAGAAAAAGGGATTGAGAATAGAACAGCCAATATTGTATTGCCATTGGACAAAATGATGGTAAGGCCACACCTAGTGTATTGCATACAGTTTTGGTCTCCCTATCTCAAAAAGGACATAATGGAATTTGAAAAAGTACAGAAGAGAGTAACCAAATGACTACTGGGCTGGGGCACCTCCCTTACAAAGAAAGGTTACAGCATTTGAAGCTCTTCAGTCTAAAAAGAAGGAGCCTGTGGGAGGACATGACTGAGACGTACAAAATTTTGGAGGGGGTGAATAGATAGAGGGAACCTCTTTTCCCTCTCACACAATGCCAGAACCAGGGGACATCCTCTAAAGCTGTGTGTTCGGAGAGTTAGACCAAACAAAATAAAATATTTCTTTACCCAGCGTGTAGTTATCATGTGGAACTCCTTGCCACAGGGCGTGGTGGTGGCGGCATCGGGTCTGGATGCCTTTCCAAGGGGATTGGCAGATTTATGGAGGAAAACTCCACACAGGTTACAAGCTATGACGGGCATGTCCAGTCTGAGATTAGCCAGTCGCTCATCATGAGGGCGGGGCAGGAATATTTTGCTGTCATCCATATCATGGATGGCAGCTTTGTTTGCCTACCCCAGACTGGGGAGAGAGGGACAGGTGTTCAGCAGGGTGTCATGATTTGCACGTGTGTTTAATAAAGTTAAACCCCTACCTCATTCTGGTGCCTCCCTTGGGGGTGGTGCAAGGGCAATAGGCTACCTCAGAATGCCAGATGCAGGGGAGTGGCAGTGAGAGGCAAGTATCTGGTTGTCTTGCCTGCTCCCTGAGGCACCTGGTGGGCCACTGTGAGATACAGGAAGCTGGACTAGGTGGGCCTTTGGCCTGATCCCGCAAGGCTTTTCTTCTGTTCTTATTTTACGTTGGTTATCTAGATATTACGTGCCCCCCCTCACCTTCAGAGCGCAACCCTACCCTGTGCCTGCCTAGTAAGGCTGACATAACAGGGCCATATCCCAAGGCCCATTTGGAGGAAGCAGCAGCAACGTGCAGGACAAGGGGAGGTTTTCCCCTTGCACCTGCATAAGCCCCAGTCACCCCTATGGGCCTGCTCGGATCTGCACTGGCAAAATAACAGGCGCAGAGGAGCGTGCACGGGAGTGGTGTGAAACGGGGCCACCATGGCCAGGAACCGGCATTAGGATTTGGCGCTACAGCCGTCCTGTGTCACAACTGCGTCATAACGCCGTCTCTGCCCACTGCGCCAGCCAGTTATGCCCCTGGAATGCCACTGGAACGCACTCGCCAACGGCTACTGTGCCGACTGAGACACCGGCACTTGAGTGGCGCATGGCTGGGGCTGCTGTTGGTCATGCAAGCGCCCAAACACTGGCGCTGCCACTTGCACCCAATGAGCACCACAGCGCTTTATGGCATGTTCGTGACAGCATTTGGCCGGCGCAAGAGCACAGCGCCAGCACTAAGCGGGGTATAGGATTGTGCTGACAGAGTCATTTGCTGCTCAGACCTGGCTCATATCTTTGGTTCTGACAGCGAGGGACTCGGGCTCCTGCAAAACTTAGTGTCCCCTCCCCAGGAACACCGTTTGAGATTTGTACTTTTCACCATTGACCTTCTTCCCCCAGACATTTGTATCCAGCCGTTTTGTTGGGATATGATTTGGAACACTTGGTTAATTTGCAAGTTGAAATG
>JAJKFI010007803.1:3165-14464 GCA_029204185.1 Lerista edwardsae
ATGGATCATATTGGTCTTTGCGTTCTCCCTCGTTGCGCGACTTGGCAGTGGGCTATAGGCAATGATGGGTTGTAACCTCCTTACATTAATAGTAGGCTACTTCAGAGTACTGGGTGCAAGGGAGTGGCAACAGGATGCAAGCATCTTGTTGTCTCATGCCTCCCTGGGGCACCTGGTGGGCCGCTGTGAGATACAGGAAGCTGAACTAAATGGGCCTTTGGCCTGATCCAGCAGGGCTCTTCTTATGTTCTTAAATGGAAGCAGTGACAGAGTTTATTTTCCTGGGCTCCAAGATCACCGCAGATGGTGATGGCAGCCATGAAATTAAAAGATGTTTACTTCTTGGGAGGAAAACTATGGTGAACCTAGACAACTTAATAAAAAGCCGAGACATCACCCTGCCAATATAAGTTCGCACAGTCAAAGCAGGAAGTAGTAATGTTTTCCCAGTAGTAATGTATGGCTGTGAGAGCTGGACCATAAGGGAGGTGGAGTGCTGAAGAATAGATGCTTTTGAATTATGGTGTTGGAGATTATTCCTGAGAGTTCCCTTGACTGCAAGGAAATGAAATCGGTCGATCCTACAGGAAGTCAAGCCTGATTGCTCTTCGGAAGAACAAATACTGAAGCTCAAATACTTTGGCCACCTCATGAGAAGAGAGGACTCTTTAGAAAAGACCCTTATGCGGGGAAAGATGGAAGGCAGAAGGAGAAGGGGGCGGCAGAGGATGAGATGGTTAGACAGTGTCACCGAAGCTAGTGGAGGACAGGGAGGCCTGGCGTGCTGTGGTCCAGGGGGTCGCGAAGAGTTGGACATGACTTAGCGACTGAACAACAAATAGGCAACATGCGGAGATGGCAATCAATTGGGATGGGGAGAGGCAAATACAAACAGGAGGCATACAAGGAAACAAAGGAGGTGACATTCGATAGATAGATAGATAGATAGATAGATAGATAGATAGATAGATAGATAGATAGATAGATAGATAGATAGATAGATAGATAGAAATTTATTGTCATTGTACTCAAGGTATGAGAACAACGAAATGAGGTGCTCTTCACATCATACAACTGGGCAACACCAAAAAAACATATACAAATAACAATTAAAACAACACTAAAAACCATGAGGTATACATTTGTTAAGACCACCAGATTCAGAGCTCTGCATTTAGCCTGATCACAGCACTTGGGTAAAAACTATATTTAAATCTGCTTGTCCTAGCTTTCAACACTCTATATAGGGCCAATACAGTCAAGCAGTCACACTAATTGGAAGCCTCAAAGGTTGGAAACTGGAATACCCTCTTCCAACTTAGGTGAGAAATTCCAATTTAGGAGAGCAACACCTTCCAGGGTGTGACTGGAAGGAACAGCATAGTTGGAGGTTCTTGAGAGTTCTTCAGGAATGTAGCCTGTGGCTCAGAAAGGCAATGTCAAGGTGTCCATTCTATGTGTATGAATTCCAAATATGTTGGAATTGTTGAAACGTTGCTTGAGGGCACAATCCTAACCAGGAGTTAGGCCAGCACAGTTAAGCCAGCCAACTTTGGCTGGCACAAGGGACACCGTAATGTATGTTTGGACCACTCTCGGGGTCAGAGAGGCCAGCACACAAATGTGCACCATCCTCGGAGAGTGGTCCAAGCGCACTTTACGGTGGCCCTTGTGCCGGCCAAACTTTGCTGGCCTAACTGTGCCAGCTTAACTCCAGGTTAGGATTGCGCCCTGAGTAGCAGAACCAGGAATGAAAAGAAAAAAACTGGGGGGGGGCAAATGCTCCAGGCGCTAGGCTTATGGGGGCAGCGACACAATGCACACACACTCCACTCGCGTGCCGTTCGCCGGCTTCGCAGGACTCAAGGCGGCACCCCCAACTCTTCCAATGGTTGGAGGAAACTGGGGCTCCCCCAGGACTGCCCCAGGTCTGCTCCTCTGATGATCTGAGGAAACTTGGTGCGAGTTTCCTCTGGCCATCAGAGGAACCGAACACCCCTTGCAGCTGCGTGAAGCTGCTCACAAGGCACAAGGAGGAGCCAAGCACTGCTTCCGGGAGGCAACTGCAGTGATGCAATGACATCACCACAATCACTTCCGGGGCAGGTGTGGTGGCCAACCGGGGTATTGTCCCATGGAGGGCAAGCCCCCAGGACAGCCACTGCAGCTGCCCAGTGCATTCGAATCACAGCCATTCACAATCAAAAGGCCAAACTGACTGGAGACAAGGAAGAGCCACCCTGGGGCTGGGAAGCACTGCTGGAGTGGTGGCTGCCTTGCACGGCTGCAGGAGGCTCTGCTAAGAACTTGGGGCACAAAGGGTTAAGAACAGTGGTGTCATTCAAATGATTTAGGAACAGGAACTCACTTTTGATTGGCACTTGGCGGGAACCCAGAACCAGCCATGGAGCCTGTTAGGATCCATTCTGGTCCGTTCCCCCTGAATGACATCACTGCCTTTAACCCTCTGAGTGCCGGCCAACCAAGAAGAAAAGCTCTTTGCAGAGGAATTGGGAGGGGGGAGGAGGGAGAGTGAAGTGGGTGGAGTCAGCCCTAATTTTAACTAGTGGAACTGAGTTCCCCCGCGTTCCCCCTGCATGACATCACTGGTTAAGAAGCTCCTCCTCTGGACCTGGCTGGCAGCCCCGCCTCTGTCAAGCAGGGCCTGTTGGGCTGGAGGGGCCGACCAAGTCATGGCACTGGGAAAGGAAGGACACAGGAGAAGGTGGCGAGACCAAGCTTCAAAACTGCAACAAGACATGGAGGGGCGGTTGAGTCAGAAGCGGGGGACGGACATGAGAAAAGGGGAGAAGCCAAGCACATTTTGGGGAAATAAGACACAGAGAATGGAAGGAAAATACGTGAGGGAGCGAAGGACCCCACTGTGTTAGCCAGATTCGTTCTCCCGCTTGCCTGATCTTAGAAGCAGCCCAGCCCAGCCCCCTCCCTGTCTGTCCAACAGAAGCAACAAATGGGCAGTCGGTGGCTGCTTTTCATTCTTCCCCCCCCCAATTCTCTCATTTCTCCTTCCCTGGAAACTCCTTAGACCAGTGGTTCCCAAATTGTGGGTTGCGACCCACCAGTGGATCCTGAGCCAATTTCAGGTGGGCCACAAAGCACCCAGAGCAGCCATCTTGAAAATGTGGGAAGATGTTTTGCTGGAAATGGGGAGGGCTGTGCGGTTGTTTTGCTTGTGTCAAGGTTGTAAATAGGCTTTTTTTTTTTCCTTCCTGATTCATTTTGCTGTTGGGAAATGGCTGAGAAATGACCCAACTTCTCAGAAAAGCAGCAGGCTCCGATGTCACAATTACGGCACTTCCTGCCATGACATCACATCCAGTGGGTCCCAGACAGATAGTCATTCTAGAACAGAAGGTTTAATAGCAGGAGACGGCATGACGTCATTTTCTTGAAGCCACATCAGGGCACCTGTGGCCATATTTGTTGACTCACTCAGATCATTGCCGCCAAGGAGGATTGCCGCGAATTCACGAATGAAAATCTCCCTGCACGTGTGTAAAAGTTAATATCAACCTCTTTAATCATGCCTGCGTGTTCACACTTTATTTTTCCGCCTTTCATTTTCTACTGTAATATTTATGAAATTCTGAACATTAACAGAATTTTTTTTTATGGGGCATGACCGTTTTATTTTTGCTTGTGTAGATTTCAATAAAGTCTGTCAAAATAGTGCAATCTGAGTTTAAATAGACAGCAAGTATGTTCAGTAATATAATTACGAGGAATTTAACCTTGTAATTGCATATAAATCATAATAAGGTTACCAATAATGTGTCTACATGATCACATGTTTTTATTTTCGTAAGTATTTATATAAGGAATAAACTATTAAATCCTAAACAGTACGAGCAACGCAATCTGAAATGCTTGGAATGAGGATTGTTTTGAGTCAAGTAACATGGCGGCTAAGCCCGCCCACTGGCTTCACCTCAGGAGCATTAGCGCGTTAAGGGATGCCGCCTCCTGCTATTAAACCTTATTGTTCTAGAAAGTGTTTCCTGGTGCTAAAACCTTTGAGACCCACTGCCTTAGACTGCTTCCAGGCGCACAGCCATCTTTCCCCAGCCAGGGCTACCAGTGAGGTATCTCCGAGGCAAGGAGGGGGAAAGCAGCAGGAAAGATGGGCCAGAGAAAAGGGGGAAGTTTTAAGAACTCTCTGGGAAGAGGAGGGCATCACAACTCGAGGTATTTGCAATATGGAACCATCCAATAAAAGGTGACGGTGCCTCTGAGTGTGTGCAAAGTGCTTTCCTCATCAACACGGAGCCAAAGCAGGAGGGTTGGAAGCCAGACTCCGCTCTTGGGAATTACAACCGAGATCGCAGAAAAGGGGCTGCGTAGGAAACACGCAAGGACAAGATGGTGGGTCGAAGTGTTCTTACGTTACGTTCCTAAATTCTTAGGTCAAGAGGTTTTGAACATCAACCCCATCAATCCCTCCCCACCCAGGACTGCCCCGTACCTGCAAAACTCCTAACCGGACTCACCTTTTCTGGAATGGGGAATCCAGAGCAAAACACAGGACAGCCCAGGCAGGCTTGAATCCCACCACCTCCGGGTTGGAAATGAAATGAAATGCAAGAAGGTAATTATTTGCTCACGGCGGACACACAGAGTCGCTTCCCCCCTTTTTTTTTCCAAGAAGGAAAGAAGCTAAGCCGATAGAGCTGTAATTGCTAGAGCGGCCCGGAGGACTGTTGGTTTACCACCGTCTACTGTACGTACGGCTCAAAAAGGTTAGATTGACTGGAGTAGGCATGACGTCATTTTCTTGAAGCTTCCGGGGAACACAAATATGGCTGACTCAGATCTTTACCGCCAATGAGGATTGCCGCGAATTCACGAATAAAAATCTTCCTGCACGTGTGTAAAAGTTAATATCAACTTTTAAAATCATGCCTGCGTGTTCTGCATATGGGTGTGCAAATCGCTTTACGAAAAATGGGATTTAATTTCCACGGAAAGGTTCATGTATTCACATTACATCGGTATGTAATATTTCCCCCCTCCTTTTTCCCCCCTTCCCGTTTACACGTTTTTTTCCCGCCTTCCATTTTCTACTGTAATATTTTCGAAATTCTGAACATTAACAGAATTTGTTTTATGGGGGGTGTGAGTGTAGAAGTTTAAAAAAATACTCTTAATAGTCTAGAAGTAAAAAAGAATTACTCTCATATTGACAACTACTTGTGTCATGAAGAGATTTTAATGTAATTTTCCTATATATTTATCTGATTTTTGCCCACCCTCCCCTTTTTTTCTTTCCTTCCTGTTCACACTTTATTTCTGCTTGTGTAGATTTCAAAAAATAAGTCTGTCAAAACAGTGCAATCCGAGTTTAAATAGACAGCAAGTAGCATTTCGTCCGGTGTGTTCAGTAATATAATTACGCGGAATTAAACCTTGGAATTGCATATTAACTCATAATTAGGTTACCAATGATGTTTCTACACGATCACACGTTGTTATTTTCGTGAGTTTTTACTTCAGGAGTAAATTATTAAGTGCTAAACAGTAACAGAAAAGCAATCTGAAATGCTTGGAATAAAGATTGTTTGGGGCACACAAACATGGCCGCTAAGCCCGCCCCCTGGCTTCACTCGATTCCTATCAATTCAACAGGGATGCCGACTCCAGTCAATCAAACCTACTTGGTACGGCCTTTCCTCCAAGGGTACGGCTCATGGAGTTAGGTACGGCTGCGTTGTTCTTGTGGCTAGAGGAAGTGACGTTTCCAGCAGGTTTCTATGGCGCTTCTTGAATTCAACCCAAGTAGGTTAGATGACAGGAGCCACCCTGCCTTTAGAATTAATAGGAGCCAAGTGAAGCCAGGGGGCGGGCTTAGCAGCCATGTTAGTTGACTCAAAACATTCCTCATTCCAAGCATTTCAGATTGCTTTGCTTGTACTGTTTAGCACTGAATAAAAATAAAAGCTTACGAAAATAAAAACATGTGATCATGTAGAAACATTATTGGTAACCTTATTATGATTTAATATGCAATTACAAGGTTAAATTCCTCATAATTATATGACTGAACATACCTGACGAAATGCTACTTGCTGTCTATTTAAACTTGGATTGCACTGTTTTGACAGACTTATTTTTTGAAATCTACACAAGCAAAAATAAAACGGTCATGCCCCATAAAAAAATGTCTGTTAATGTTCAGAATTTCATAAGTATTACAGTAGGAAAATAACATTAAAATCTCTTCATGACACAAGTAGTTGTCAATATGAGAGGAATTCTTTTTTACTTCTAGACTACTAAGAGTATTTTTGAAAACTTCTACACTCACCCCCCCCAAACAAATTCTGTTAATGTTCACAATTTCGAGAATATTACCGTAGAAAATGGAAGGTGGGAAAAAAGTGTAAACGGGAAGGGGGGGAAAAGGAGGGGGGAATATTTTTTTTTCCTTCTAGACCATTAACAGTGGGTGTCAGAAAATGGTGAATAAGACTGCTAGGAACAACAAGAAATCACACAGCTTCAAAAATAATGCACTCACTGTTTCAGTTAACGGTAGTTTTATTGAACCGATGTAATGTGAATACATGAATCTTTCCATGGAAATTAAATCCCATTTTTCGTTCAGCGATTCGCACACCCGTATGCAGAACATGCAGGCATGCTTAAAGAGGTCGAAATTAACTTTTACACGCGTGCAGGGAGATTTTTATTCGTGAATTCACGGCAATCCTCCTCCTTGGCGGGAAAGATCTGAGTCAGCCATATTGGTATACCCATGGCTTCAAGAAAATAATATGATGTCCTCTCCTGTTAATCTAACCTTTTTGTTTGGAACTGAAGATCTCACCCACCCACCCCCGCTCCCCGAGGAGCAGCCAGCAGTGGGGCACGAACTTGGAGGAAAAATAGCTGGAGAAGCCCTGGAAGCCCATTCTTGAAGCCCCGGGCTTACAAAAATGGCTGACTCAGATCAGCGCCGCGAACGACGAGGGCGCTGGCGAGGCTCTCCCAGGCTCCTTCCCCCCTCGATCGAAGAGCGCAGGGGCGGGGGGGACGCTGTGACCTGATGGGCTCCGATCACCTTCTGGACTTGGGAGGCTCTTTATGAGTACCGCCGCTTCCCCGTCGTTTCTTGCCGCCTCTCCTCCAATTTCAGTCAATCAATCAATCAATCAATCAATAGTATTTATATACCGCTTTTTAACACAAAGTTCACAAAGCAATTTACAGGCAAATAGTAATAATAAACTTAAATGGTTCCCTGTCCCAAAAGGGCTCAATCTAAAAAAAAAAATGCAGACCAGCAACAGCCACCAGAAAAGACACTGAGCAGGGGCAAAGAGGGACAATTGCTCTCCCCCTGCTAAATATAAGAGGAACACCACCTGGAAAAGTGCCGATTTCTGCCGGAAAGATGCCCCGCCCCTTCAGAAGTCTCTTTGGTTAATCCCCCAAAGCTCCAGCCAGCCTCAGCAGCACATCTGCAGCCTAGGCAGGCTAATGAGGGCCCTGGCTATAAAGGAAGGGAAATTAGCACCAGGTGGTAGGAGCTAAGTTTGGTGCGAGAGAAGCAGGAACGAGTGGACTGGCTGACCCACCCACACATAACAGACCTGGATGAAATATTGACCATGAGCTTGGATTCTGGTTTGGCTTTGGTGTGACTTGGACCCTGACTGCCCTGGTGTACTGACTATTGGACTGGCCTGCTGACTACTTATATTAACTTGGATCAAGGACTGACTGGCTTGTGGACTCTGATCTGGCTTACTGACCGGTTGGACTGGCTCTTGGATTACTGGACCTGGCTTGTGGATGAACTACAACCTTGGACTGGTTCTGGCTTTGGACTGACATTGATTGATGTGGCTGCTGTGACTGAACGAGCAATTGAGAAGGTGAGAGGTCCAGTTGTGTTCTCTCCACTGTTGCACCAGAACTGCTTAGAGGGGAAGCTGGTCAGCCTAGTGTGGGCATTAGGACTCTTGGGGAAGCCCAGCAGGGGGTCTCTGGGACACTCCCTTGCTAGGTCTGCTGTTGGGGATCTTCCAGCTAGCGCTCTTCAGCTAGCGGAGATGGAGAAACTGCGGGACCTTTAGCTGGCAAACAGCCAGCAGAAGGTGAAAGGAACACACGGAGGCTTGGTTGGTGTGGAGGTCAGAGAGGAGGTCAAAGAGAGCGAGCCCTCTGCGCTTGCTTTATTTATAGCACATACAGTCAATTCAAAACATCACAGTGATCAGGGATTGGTTCATTTTCCCGCCATAGATTGCCCCCTTGTGTGTGTCTCCCATTGGTCAGCAGGGGGGAAGCACATCTGGGCTGATGTGTGCTTTCCTGATTGGCCAGTACCCAGCGCAGGGGTTGTGCTTCCAGGTGCCATGCGCCTCTTTGATTGGTTAGGCATTTTCCTACAGTCTGCCTAGTCCTGTAGCCTGAATCTTTAAGTGGGGTTTTTCCCTCCTTGACTGCTGGAGCTTGGGCTTGGGTTGCATGACAGGCAGAGGATGTGCACAATGTCCTCTCTCCCCCCCCCTTTGCAGGGCAGAGCAGTCTAAAAACAAAGAACCGAAAAATGGGGACTGAGAGCTGAAGCTGAGCTTGGAAGGCTGGGAGGAAAGGAAAGGGAGCCGAGCAATGGCTGTCAGTCATTGTGTGCAGCCCTCAAGGCAGTGATGTCATGCAGGGGGAACGCGGGGGAACTCAGTTCCACTAGTTAAAATTAGGGCTGACTCTGCCCACTTCACTCTCCCTCCTCCCCCCCTCCCAATTCCTCTGCAAAGAGCTTTTCTTCTTGGTTGGCCGGCACTCAGAGGGTTAAAGGGAGCGACTCTGGATTCCTAGGGGGGCGAAGGCAGTGATGTCATTCAGGGGGAACGGACCAGAACCGGCGTTCCGGATCCTAATGGGCTCCGTGGCTGGTTCTGGGTTCCCGACAAGTGCCAATCAAAAGTGAGTTCCTGTTCCTAAATCATTTGAATGACACCACTGCCTCAAGGTTATGCAGGTGTTGCCAAAAATCGGCCCAAAATGGTTTCCATTGCGGGGAAAAGCATTTAAAAAGGCAAACAACCAAATGACAGAGTATGAGGATAGTCTTTATTACACCTGCGCAGGCGGGCCAATCTCCCTGCTCCACTCAGCAAGCAGAGAAGAAGAGCAAGAGCACACAACTCCAAATCAGTTTTATATCCCTCTCCCCCTAAGCTGGTGCTTGGGGGGAAATTACTACACAGGGGCTGGGAATGAGAAGCTCTGTGTCAATTGGGCCTTGAGAATATGCTGCGACCATTTTGATAAGGGAGGAAGTTCTGCTGCCTGGAACCAGTTTCCTATCTATTGTGAGGGTTAGCGGCACTGGATTGGCTTACAGGCGGGGGCAAGTGAGTGAAAACAATGAGAGCAAAGAGGGAGGAAGTTACATACTTCAGCAACTTTAGACAAGTGACTAAGCAAAAGACTCAAGATGGCTGCACTTGGGTTCGATGGCAACACAGGTGTAAGATATAAAGCAATCGTAATATAAACCCAGGGTGATTTTGAACCCCAACACTAAAATATAAGGCCTACAGTTCTCTCTCTAGAGAGAAAGAAGTGGTTAATAGTGTTTCAGGCCCAGGCAAGGCCTGACTGGTAAAAGGGGAGGGCTGTGCGTATTCCTAAACTGATACATGGAAGAAAGTTCCCAGAACCAAGACAGCTGTAACCTTGAGTGAAACTTGCATTGAGTCAGCGTAATAGCCATCCCTATGCATCCTGGGTAAAAGCATGTGCAAGGGAGGGAGGGGGGGGAAGTAAATTATTCTGCATGAGTGCTACCAGGTGGCTGAACAATAACCAATGAAAATACAGTAAGAAACTCCGCCTCAGTAGTATAAATTGTTGCACCCATTTTTTGCAAGGTGTGGTACGCAGCTTGTTCTGTTTTGGCATTGCTTGCCACCCATATTTGCAAATATGACAATAAACCTTTCTTTTGAACCATACATTTGGGATCCAGAAATTTATCCTTAACTCAGGGAAGGGCCCACTGGTCCTGCTTTGTTCCTTAGGGGAGAGCTGTTGGTGCCGTGATCTTGACTTAGCTATATAGAATGTTTGCTTTGGTCTCCCATCTCATTCTGCATAATGTGCTTGGGCCTTAAGCCTCCACTTGTGGCTGCCGTTCCAGCCAGCCTCTGCTTGCCTTTGCTCTTGCGTACCGCCTGCCCATGGCCATCATCACCCTTTCTCTCTCTCCTAATTTGTAATCCTACACCATGAGTGGGCTGGGTCACCTCCCTTATGAAGAAAGGCTACCTCATTTGGGGCTCTCTAGATCAGTGGTCTTCAACCTTTTTCATGCCACGACCCCAATATATAAATAAATATGAGGCTAGGGACCCCAATGTTGATCCCACCCCCTCCCAGGATCCTGCCTGCCCACGCAAGCACCACCCACTCTCCGATCCCAGCACTGTTCCCTGTAACTAAATAGTTTTATTAGAGAGAGCAGAAAAAAAGCTACTATGAAGCCTAGTGAAAGCTGCTATTAGCAAAATTTCTAAGAACCTGAGCAGGACTATCTCCTGGTACCTGAAGTAGTTCAACAGATGCCTCCCTCTTTACATGGTGGTGCTCTAGCCCAGTGGTCTTCAACCTTTTTCATTCCCTTAAACTGCCACAATCCCAAAACTGAGGCTTTGTGACCCCATTTTCTCGACCCAAGGGCAGAAGAACACTGGTCTAGATTAGAAAAAAGTGGGGACAGAATTCAGATGTACAAAATTATGCAGGGGGTGGAGTGGATAAAGGGATTTCCTTCTCGCACAACACCAGAACCAGGGGACATCCATTGAATTGGGTGAGTTGGAGCAGACAAAAGATTGCTTTACCCAGCATGTAATTAATTTGTGGAACTGCTTGCCACAGGATATGGTGATAGTGTCTGCCCTGGGTGCTTTTAAAAGAGGATTGGACAGATTGCTTGAAGAAAAGTCAATTGTGGGTTATAAACCATTATTGGGATGTGCAATATCCTGGTTTTAGAAGTAGGCTACCTCAGCATGCAAGAGGCAAGGGAGTGGCAACAGGATGCAGGCATCTTGTTGTCTTGGATGGTCTGAGGCATCAGGTGGGCCACTGTGAGAAATGGGGATCTGGACTAGATGTGCCTTTAGCCTGATCCGGAGGGGCTCTTCTTATGTTCTTCTTACATTCTTAACTACTGGTTGACAATCTGAGTTGACTCCAAGAAGGCAGCTGTGCTACTGAAGACTGTGCTGCTGAAGACTGGTGAGAAATGGGCATAAGAATGATATCT
>JAJKFI010007809.1:1376-13325 GCA_029204185.1 Lerista edwardsae
GCGTGGTCCAAACGTGCTTTACGGTGTCCCTTGCGCAGGCCCAACTTTGCTGGCCTAACTCCAGGTGAGGATTGTGCCTTCAGTCAGCAGTATTCTTTGCTGGCGATTGGTCTGCAAGGCAGGGTGTTGCTCCTATACACATAAACGTATGTCCTGCGACAGCCATGGCTTTCCGGGCTTTGACCTTCAGGGGCCATGTTTCCAATCAGCAGGGAATACATGCGCTGCGCCCCCGAGCTATGCTGTGCGCCTGATTGCCTCTTTCATGCCATCCATTTAAGACCAGATCAAATAAAAAGTCACTTACGCTCACCAGGGCTGGAAACCAGTGATTGGCTGCCCAATTTCCCATCCTTCTGTGTCTTGAATCGGGTGCCCTTAGCCGGAGGTGGATGACTTGGCTGAAAAAAATTGCCTCCAGCCGTGTATCCTCCTGCTTTAGGAAAATGGAAACTGTCATTCCCTGGAAGGTTTGTCTCTGGTGGGTGAGCTCTGAGCCACACCTGTACAGACAGAGTGCCTGTACCTTGAGCCATTGTCTAGAAGAGGGAATTGGGGCCGGGGCAGCTTTTGAAACCCCTCCACGATGAGCTGCCCCTGCCCCAATTCCCTCTTCTAGACAATGGCTCAAGCTCCCTGTCCCAGGCTTGACCTGGTAACCCTTTCTACGGGTGACATTGCTACTTTCTATGGGTAACACACAGCCGTCTCTCTGGGGGTGACAGCGAAAGGGAGAAGGGGACCACCCAGCCGCCTTTCCTTCCTTACCGCCTGGCCGGTGACATTTGGCATCCAGTTTGCCAGCTGATTGAAAATCTAGGGATCCTGCCACATCCACTGAGGGTGCAGGTGGAGCACACTCCCTGCACGCGCATGGTATGCCAGGTGGAACCTCTGGGAAAAGGGCGGCAGGGCTGAAAGAAAAAAAACCCACACCTGGAGGGGCCTTGAGAGCTTGTGCATGTTGTCACAAATTCAACTGGGCTCGAAAGGCCAGTGCTATGACTCGGCATATCAGTGCTATGACTCGGCATATCAGTGCTATGACTCGGCATATCAGGGCAGCTTCCCATGAGCTGACTCAGCTTCTTTGGAAAGAAGGACCAATTCCCCCTGCTCCTCCCGTCACTCACCTTATCAGTGCCTGATGCTCCCCACCACAGGCACAGATTTGGCCCAAGAGGGCCACGGACAGCTGAGGGAAAAGCTCCCGCAAGACCTCCTTGGAGGCAGTGCCGGCCGACAAGCAGTGGTGGAGCACCTGCACCGCGCATTTCTAGAAGAAAGGGAGACAGGGATGAGTCGCACTTTTCCGCCTCCTTCCCGGCCCAGACTTTGTTGCTGGTGTGTGGAAGGTTTGTCTCTGGTGTGTGAGCTCTGAGCCACACCTTTACAGACTTGAACCTGTACAGACTTGAGTGCCTGTACCTTGAACCATTGTGTAGAAGAGGGAATTTGGGCAGGGGCAGCTTTTGAAACCCCTCCACGATGAGCTCCACAAATTCCCTCTTCTAGACAATGGCTCAAGGCACAGGCTCCCTGTCCCAGGTTGGATCTGGGAACCCTTTCCAGGGGTGACATTGCTACTTTCTATGGGAAACACACAGCCGTATCTCTGGGGGTGACAGCGGAAGGGAGAAGGGGACCACCCAGCCGCCTCTCCCTCCTTACCCGCAGGCCGGTGACACTTGGCATCCACGCTGCCAGCTGCTGGAAGATCTCAGTGTGCCGGACTGAGCTCAGGAGGACGCCCCAATGCTCCTGATAGTCCCTGTGAATAGAGAGAGAAGGTCCCATAAGACAGGCACGGCCAACTTCTCCGTACAACACACATTATTCAGGTGAGGACTCTGGGGCCAGAAGCGGCCTTGGGTGGTCCTGTTATATGTTGGCTTCCCTGCATTAGACAAGGCAGGTGCCGCCTGAAGGCTGACTGCAGCAGGCCACAGTGAGAACTGAACTGAAGGCAACAGGTAGAACCCCTGTATATTATTGACTCCACCCCCTGTAGCTCAGCACTCCTGATTGGAGGGGTGATTAGCTCCACCCCTCCAGCACTCTGGCTCAGGCTCAACCCCTGGCTAACCTCCTGCATACAGAACAGGTCCCCTTGGGGAGGGGAAGGCGGCATAAAAGATACTATACTAAAAGATACAAATAAGGGCGCTGACCAGCTTTCCAGCACTGGGGTAACGGCAGTGCAGCTGCAATGAAACAAACGTTCCCTTACCTTGAGGAGGCCGCCTTGACTCCCCCCCCCCGCAACTGCAGGATGCAGCAGTGGCATTCCTTCAGAGGGCGCAAATCGCTAAGTGTTGCAGGAGCCTGAGTTCCTGTGTAATGGCCCTTCTTCAGAGCCATCCGTGGCCTGGAGAGCTGGCCTGGAGGCTGTGCTGCAAATGGCTCTGAAGGCGAGGGGGAGGGACTGTGTTACCCAGGAGTGCAGGATCCTGCAACACTTAGCATTCCCCTCTGTAGGAACGCCATTGGGATGCAGCATGGAGGAATGCCCCACACTGTGCCCCACCACTCCTAGAGCCAGCCGTGGGTGGATGGAGGCAGGGTGCTGGGAGGAGGCTGAGTTGACAGTGGGGTCCCTAGTCTCAAACTTTATGTATGCATATATTGGGGTCATGGCACCAAAAAGGTTGAAGAACACCGATCTAGAGTGCCCGACCTGAACCTCAAACTGAGGAAGGCCTCCAGAATTGCTTCCAAATGGCTTTCGGCCAGCGCCCGCAGGACTCGGAAGGCGACAGGCCCAGCCTCTGCAGAACATCCTCGATCTGTCAAAGAAGAAGAAGTGGGGGTTATTATATTGTGCTGTAGTCTCGCGTAATAGAGACTAGTCGACTGCTCTTTCCTTTCCTTTCGTTCATTCCCCCATCACTTGTGTGCTCTGCTCATGCCAGTGGGGCTACCGTGTGACTCCCTGGAGGTGGGGCTGGCTCACGGGCTTCTACGCGGAGTGGACGCAGGGGCACCGCTGATCTCCCTGTCCCGACCCACGCCATTTCGGGGCGAGCTCAGACGAGCCTAGAGCAGTGTGGGTCACGATGATGTCACTTCCGGTGGGCGGACCCCAACAAGTGCCAATCAAAAGTGAGAACCTGTTTCTAAATCATTTGAATGACACCACTGGTCACGAGCCCATTTCAGGGGCCCGGAAATTGCCCTTTGGGCCTGGTACTGTGACCCACAACGACTCTACGGTGGCTGTCACCAAGTCATCACCGCCCCCCACTCCGTTTTGCCCCTCCCCTCCTCGAGAAGGGTCCCCACCGTAACTGAGCCTCCCTATAGAAGTCAGGCCCTGATGGACAGAAGGCCCTTGCGATCCTTTGGGAAGCAGAGCAGGGCAGCCCCAATTCAGGCCGTGGCCTCTGCCACTGCAGCTCCTTCCCCTCAGGGTCTTCTCCAGGAACTGGTCCAGCAGCTCCTGCATCAGGGCGAAGCCATCCAGCCAGCTGAAGGATTCTGGCAATGCTGCCAGGAGCTGGATGGCTTCGAGGAGTTGGGGCGCAGGGAGGAATGCGCCAAAGACCTGAAACGAGGGAGAGAAGAAGAAACAGTTCAGTGTCTGCATCCCTCAGGCCATGATTAGTATTTCAGTTCATGGCATGACTATTACTGAAAGTAATTTCAGGGCAAAAAATATGAGGGCCCCAAGTGCCAACGGACCTGGTGCTCCTCGGATGGAGGACAAGCTCAAATCGGAACCTGACTTATCCTGGCCTGATGGTGTGCATCGAGAGAAGGGCCAGTCACTGCCAGCGCCCTCTCGATTACTTCCTCGCCCCCTGGGGTGCGCCGGAGCTCGTCTGCAAAGGGAAAGAATCAGCAGTCACACATCCGCCATGGGCCGGCCTGTTGCAGTTTCAGACCACACACTCCAGAACTGGTTGAAACTGGCATTCCGTCTCTCCGTCTTAAGATCAGATAGAGCACCTGTGTGTCCTTGGGTGTTCAGCTTCCCAGCTTGTTAGTGCAATCTGCTACACAGTAGATGAACTCCCTTTAGTTAGTCTAACATAAGCAGACAAAGTTTCTCACGGGAAGCGCTGGCTAGCAAACATCCACTTTCTCATGAGATCATGATGTTCAAGAAGCACCCCATTGGGTAACATGGGGCACAAGGGTCTCCAGGTATCCACCTACCAGATATACTCTAGCTGCACCCTTTGTTCTTGTATCTGTACCATGTGTGCGCACTGAGACTGAGAATGTAACTACATGCATTGAAAAGCCGCTTGTACGCGGCAAGCCTTCGCCGGCTTTCGCTAACCGGCAAACAGAACTTCTTGCTTTCTGACTATCGCTACTGTAACCAATAAAAGACTTTGTTATGGAAATGTAGCGATCTCGTCGTTTCTCCGCTCCGCTCGCGCGAGGCAAGCGCTGAATGGGTCCACAAGCCCCCAACTCTGCTACAAACAATCCAAACAAACAACACGGCCTGCAGCCTGATGCGGCCCCCTCGGAATCCCGCTCAGGCCCAATCAGAGCCTAATTGACCGTGGGCTTCTCATGTCCCAGCCCCTGTGTAGTAATTTTCCACCAAGCAGCAGCTTGGGAGGAAAAAGATACAAAAATAATTTAAAATGGTATGCTCTTGCTCTTCTTCTCTGCTTGCTGAGTAGAGCAGGAAGAGTGACCTGTCTGTACAGGTGTAATAAAGATGATCCTCATACCCTCTAGTTTGGTTGTTTGCCTTTTTACATTCTTTCCCCGCAATAAAAACCATTTTGTGCCCTTTTTGCGGCAACATTGGGGGTGGTGCAAAGGTAATAGTCTACTTTAAAATGTCAGGTGCAGGGGAGTGGCAGCAGGATACAAGTATCTGGTTGTCTTGTGTGCTCCCTGAGGCATCTGGGGGGCCACTGTGAGATGCAGGAAGTTGGACTAGATGTTTTATTTACCTCAGAATTTACAAGGGAGTGGCCACAAAATGCAGGCATCTAGTGGTCTTGTGTGCTACCTGAGGCATCTGGTGGGCCACTGTGAGATGCAGGAAGTTGGACTTGATGTTTTATTTACCTCAGAATTTTACCTCAGAATTTACAAGGGAGTGGCCACAAAATACAGGAATCTTATGGTCTTGTGTGCTCCCTGAGGCATCTGGTGGGCCACTGTGAGATACAGGAAGCTGGACTAGATGGGCTTTTGGCCTGATCCAGCAGGGCTTTTCTTACGTTCTTAGCCTCTGTGGTGAGAATTAGAGGCCTAATAATTGCCCTGGACACCAGCCTGGGAAGAGCAGCCCCTGAGGGGATTCTCTGCTTGGCAGCACCTTCCCCCACCACTAGCTCTTCTTGCTTGAGGCCGAGGCCTGTTTGCAGGAGCCAAACCCCTTGCCAGAGGGAGCCCCTTGCAGAGTGCTGGGAGGCCGTTTCCGTGGCAACTGCCCTCTGCTGTGCACCAGGAGCCCTCTTGAAGCTTCTGAGGCAGGCTGAGGGGCCTGTGAGGGAAAGACCTGGGGACAGGGAGGCAGGCTGGGAGCAGGGCCAAACCCCTGTGGCTGCTCTCATGCCGGCCTCACAGCTCTCTGTCCAGTGGGGGGATTCAAATAAATTAACAACTGGTTCTATGTCCTTCAGGGCGGCTGCTGTCTTTTCTTCCCTCTCCCAACCTAAAATTAACAACCAGTACTGCAGAGCCTATGAGAACTGGCTGAGTTTCACCACTGTCTCTGTCCCTTCAGCAGAAGGGAGGGTCAGCTGGCAGCACAGGCGATGCCCACCAAAACCGAATCCTCCCAAGCACTGGTCATGTCTGACCCTCTCTTGACGGGAGTCCCCGTCTCCCATGTCCTGAGAAAGGCTGGCCATTACAGTCTCTCCTGAATACTCTCCCTGCCTTTAGAAATGAGGTGGCCGCTTGGAGGGACAGGGGAGGTGGCGCCTCAGAGAAGCTCTCCGCTGCTTGTAGGCGCTCAAAATGGCGAGCGCAGAGCGATCCCTCACGGCGCCTCAGCAATTGCTGCTTGGAGGGAGAATGAGGAGGAGACCTCCTGATGCACCAGGGTGCACTAAGCGCCAGCAAAACGACTTGCCCTGTGGGCGAGGAGCTGGTTGCCACTTGATAGTGAGGTCGAGTGACCAAGCTCCCTCAGCGCTGTGCTGTCGGTGCGCACAAAATGGCGGCCGTGTTAATACTGGGCCGGTCGCTGCTCAATGAACACGGCCAATTGACCTGCCGCCTGTTCCACTGGAACCCTGCTCCCAGGTGTGTCGTGGAGAGAGTGGTTTTTGCTAAGGACTATGGGATTGGGGGAACATGGGCCAGAACGAAGTAAGAGACTGCTGCAATCAACTAACCCTTGCGCGACACGGCTGACCCTTGCGCAACACGACAAACGCACGGAACAAGGAGATCGGAAACGGAGCAGCCTGCGCTGATACGGCCGGAAGATTGAGAAAGCGCTAAGACGGAAAGGAGATTGTAAAAAGTTAATGAAACCCTTAAACCCTTAAGCTTGTTAGCGAGACCGTTTAAGCTTGTCTGCCGGTCTACCGCTCGTTAAGCTCGTTAAGCCAATTTGCAAGGTGTTGATTGATACTTTCCGAGTTAAATGATGAATGACATATGCTATGTAAACAGCAGGAAGCGCTAATGCGAAAAGACGATAGTAACAGTCAATGAAACCATTAAGCTTGTTTATTATAATTTACCAAGTTATTGATTAACAACATGTGCGATGTAACCCTGAGGTATAAGTCTATCAAGCTTGTTTACCCTTGTTAATCTTGTCAGTCTTGTTTGCCGAAACTTGCTGAGTTAATCAAAGCAACCTTCTGATGGGTTAATCAACAACATACTGCTCTGTAAACCTGAAGGATAAATATGGGCTTGTGTGTAACAATAAAGCAGAACTTATAGATCATATTGGTCTGCGTGTTCTCCCTTGTTGCGCAACTTGGCAATTGGTGACCCCGACGTGATTCTGCGATCGAACGCCAAAGGAGCCCGAGGCTTAGCATCCCGGACGGGAGTGGATCGCCGCGGCCAGGAGCCAAAGGATCCCCCGGACGCCCGAGAGGCGGACGCCAAAAGAAAGGCGGGAAAAGGAAAAGTGGCCACGACTGACCAGTGGGTCAGGGAACTGACCGGTGAGTCAGGGAATACGGGATGGGAACGACCGTATCGGTCTCGGAGCAGGCAGCGCTCCGGTTGGTGTGCGAATTAGCTGTGAAGTACGACTGCCATTTAAAGGAGAAGGATGCCGCCGCTGTCTGTCAGTGGGCACGGCGGAGAGGTCACCTTAAACGATTGAAGGACGTGTTTGTAAAACAAACTTGGATAGACATTGGGACGAATTTGTGGGACTCAGTGCAAAGTGGGAATGCGGAGGCACAGCGCTTGGTCTCCACTTACGGGACAATGAATAGAGTTATGACCAGGCTCCACGGGGAGGTCGAGGCAAAGAAGGCACTGCAGAGGGCTTTGGGGATGGACAGCGGGGAGGAAATTAGCGAGGACTGTGATTCTCGGCATTTCATGAACCCTGCGTCCGCAGACCCCGAGTTGTGCCCTCTGACAGAGGCAGAAAAAACAGCGATGGGGGGTCCCACTGACAGCCTCCCTCCGTATACCAGCCCACTCCCCAAGGAAGCCCCCTTTGCTGTTCCCACGGCTCCATCTGACCCAGCCGATGTCCCCTTGCCCATGGATGAGGACATTCCAGACAAAAGTTACCCTGATCTGTCAAAATGGAAAAAGAATAGAGAGGGAGCCTATGAAGTCCCACCAGATGCGCGTCCCCCGCGAATGGATCCAAAGCATTGGGATGATCGAGAGGTTTTTGAAAATAGGGAAAGAGCGAAGAAGCAGGTACTGAGGCGGGAATGCAATTGGAAGGATGCGGAGGAGTGGTTGATGGCGCGATATGGGGAAAGAGGACGGTGGAGTCCCTGGGAAAAAAGGGAGTTGGGAGCGCCCCTATCGCCCGGAGAGGAGGAGAGAATAAGGACACAGGAATTGTTGGAAGAATGGGATGAGCGAAGAGAAAGGGACAAGAAAAATACTCAGAAGGGCACGGAGGGTGGAGGCAGGTTCCGCGGAATGAGACGATTGACAGGGAACCCCCTCCCTTCCTGGGATTCAGCCCCGCCAGAGAGAGACGAGACGTTCGATCATAGAAAGCGGTGGCGAGCGGTGATACAGAATGCGTCATTAGAGGGAGATTTGACAATGCAGCCGATACTGATGCCAGTGGTTCGCCGGGGCAATGCACCAGAATGGGTGTCCTTTGACTGGAACATGATTAATAAAATTCAAAAGAACATAATGGACTATGGCACAGACAATCGTCTGGTGAGGCAGCAGATCGGGACTTTGTTAACGCATACTGATTTGGTGCCTTATGATATCAAATTGCTGATGGAGACGTTGCTGACCCCTACTCAAAATATGCTGTTTTTGCAAAAATGGGAGCAGCGATTAGAAGTAAAAATGATGGAAAATATGGCTCTTCCCGCTGCTGATCCCCTGTCCACGGCCACCTTGGATATGTTAACGGGAAAAGGGCTGTTCACTGATCCCCAGCGTCAAGCGCGTCTAGCGCCCCGTATTAGAGAACAATCACAGAAGTGTGCTTTGTGGGTATTCGAGCAATTGCCGCAAATGGGCACAGTAAGCCCTCCGTATACTAAGATCGTGCAAGGGGAACAGGAACCGTTTATGCAATTTGTGGATCGAATAAAAGAGGCGGTCGATAAAGCGCCCAATATGCAACCGGAAATCCGAGCCACCATGGTGAAAGAATTGGCTATGCAAAATGCGAACCCTACTTGCAAACGACTTCTGGCTCAATTACCAGTGGGGGCGACCCTTGTGGAAATGATTGAAGCCTGTGCACGGGAGCGCTTAGTGTGGGAGGAACAGAAGGCGCAGATTCACAGTGTTGCGCTGGCTGCCGCTCTAAAACAAATGATGCCAGCAGGGCAAAACGATCAAAGCAAGGGGCCAGTGTGCTTCGGGTGCCGCCAGTCTGGCCATATCCGAAGAAACTGCCCCAACCGGGCGACCCAAAACAACCAAGGGGTGCGCCAGACACCCGCCCCCCAGGGAGAAACGAAATTTCAGGGGTACTGTAATAGATGTGGCAGGTTCGGTCACCGGGCAGCAGAGTGCCGGTCTAAGATGCACAAGGATGGCTCCCCGCTCTCGGGAAACCAGCAGAGCCGCGGGGGGAGCGCGGACAACAAATACTCCTCCAACCAAGCGCCAACCAGACAGATGTATCCCGTAGCTGCTTCCACAGTCCCCGCACCGCCACAAGTGGGTCTGCCTGCATGGAATTGGCAGCAGCCAGTACAATTACCTTAACCACCCCTGATGTAGTACGTGTGCCCACGGGTGTATTTGGTCCCTTGGGGGAAGGACTTTCTGCTTTGTTAACAGGACGATCTTCAACGAGCAGGCGTGCACTGATGGTCATTCCTGAATGTGTGGATGCGGACTTCCGAGGAGAAATCAACGTCATGGTACGAACATGGGCACCTCCCGTTGTGATTGTTGCCGGTGATAGAATTGCCCAGCTGATCCCGTTCCGAAAGGCTGTGCCGGCGACCCCAGATCTACCCCAGCAACGAGGCTTCAGCTCCACGGGCGCGCAAGCGGTAACTATCGCCTTTGCTACACCCATGACGGAAGATCGCCCGCTCCGGGAGGTCACCATAGAGGGACCCAGCGGGATCCGGATAAAGGTGCCCGCGATGCTGGACTCTGGCGCGGACGCGACGGTTGTCCCCCTGCCAGCATGGCCCCCAGAGTGGCCACTGGAGCCAGCAGCAGCCGTGACGGGAATAGGGGGCTCAACGAGTCATCAGGGGACATTTCAAGCAGCTTGCCGGCTCACCATTTCTGACAACGAAGGACACGTTGCCCATGTCATTCCTTATGTTTTGAACACACATTTGTGGCTGCTGGGGCGAGATGTTCTTTCGCAATGGGGAGCTATGATAGTCACCCCGCCTTTTCAGCAGCGGTCGCTGGCAGTACCTCCGCGCCCACATTACAACTAACTTGGACTACGTCAGAACCGGTTTGGGTGAGCCAGTGGCCGTTATCAGCGGAGAAACTTCAACACTTAAAAGAGCTTGTTCAGGAACAATTAGCTCAAGGGCACATTCGCCCTTCCACCAGCCCCTACAATACTCCTGTATTCGTTATTAAAAAGAAATCGGGGAAATGGCGCCTGCTTCAGGACTTGAGAGCTGTCAACCGAATTATGCAACCCATGGGGGCGCTGCAGCCAGGAATGCCTTCCCCAAACATGCTCCCGAAAGGCTGGGACTTGGTTATTATAGATCTTAAGGACTGTTTTTTCACGATTCCTCTTCACGAAGCTGACTGTCAATATTTCGCTTTCTCCGTGCCTGAAATTAATCTGAGGGGACCCACTCAAAGGTTCGAGTGGGTCGTCCTCCCACAGGGCATGCGGAACTCTCCCTCCATATGTCAATGGTATGTGGACAAAGCCTTGGAGGGCTGGAGAAAGCGGTACCTCCAAACCTTGGTCTGTCATTATATGGATGATATTTTGTGCTGTGATCCGAACGAAGTAACATCAGGCATGTTGCAAGACCTTCAGATACAGCTATCCCGTTTTGGACTTCGTATTGCACCTGAAAAGGTCCAACGAACTGCACCCTGGAATTACTTGGGACTGAAAATATTTCCAGAAACGGTAGTCCCGCAGAAAACAAAAATACGAACGGACTGCTTGACTACGATAAACAACCTCCAACAGGTCTTGGGAGACATTCAGTGGCTTCGCCCGCGAGCAAACATTACTACGCAAGAATTGCAGCCACTGTATTCCCTCCTGCAGGGAGCTAAAGCAGTCACGGACCCTTGTGAGTTAACTTCTGAGGCTAAAGAAGCCTTGAGAACAATTGAGAGCAAGATTATGCACGCATCATCGCAGCGGTTTGACCCGACCCTTCCTGTCAACTTGTATGTCTACGGCACCCAGCTGCCCATTGCAGTTATTATTGGACAACACGAAAACACCAAGTTAAATATCCTGGAATGGGTACATGCTTCTCTACCCCAAAAAACAGTCACCGCATTCTTTGACAGCTTAGGACAGATGTTACTAAAAGCAAAACAGAGAACGGTTCAAATGACTGGGCAGTTGCCTCAAGCAATTCACCTCCGTCTCACTGACTGCTCGGCGGAAAACATAACAGAAGCTATGCAGCAATCAGTCACTTTCGCCCTGGCAGTGGCGGACATTCCCATCGATCCGCATTTGCCCGCCGATCCCCTCTTCTCAACGAATTTGCCGCTACAGTGGCGCCCTTTGCGATCGGATCAACCGATACTCGGTGCAAAGACTTTATTTGCAGACGCTAGCGCCAAAACACAGACATACGGCTATGCGTGGGAGGAAAAAGGAGTTTGGAAGACCAGTTTGCACACTGCTCATGGATCAGCCCAGCAACTGGAGCTCTTAGCCACGCTAAAAGTATTCAAGGATCACCCTGACGAACCTGTCAACGTGGTAGTGGATTCGCTATACGTGCATGGCATTTTGCTGAAATTACCCTTTGCTCTACTGCATTTTCACACAGATAACAGGATCAGCGCGACCCTGTTAACATTACAACATTGCATCGTACTCCGATCTCACCCATACTGGGCTACTCATATGCGCAGTCACCAGTCTCTGCCTGGCCCGTTTGCTGCAGGGAACAACGTAATTGACACCAGCGTGAGCCAAGTCTACGTCTGCCAGCTGCCTAGTCAGTCTCACCAGTTTTTTCATCAGTCGGCGAAAACACTGTCAAAACAATTCAAAATTCCTTTGACAACCGCTCGAGGGATCGTCGCCTCCTGCCCAGACTGCGCACGACTTCCTCCCTTGCAAACGCAAGGAACCAACCCTCGAGGGACTCGAGCCCTGCAGCTTTGGCAGACTGACGTTACCGAGCTTCCAGCATT
>JAJKFI010007813.1:0-10048 GCA_029204185.1 Lerista edwardsae
TCTTTGGGAATGAAATGGCTGGATACAAACGTCTAGCGAAAGAATAGGCCTTTCTGGGCTGACGCTCTTGCTGGGCGACTGGGCAGGGGACGCTCGGGAGCGATCTCATCCAGGGCCCTGGTCATCTCCCTATTCCAGAGATCAACCAGGGCTCTGGATGGGTCTCCAGCTCTGGAAACAGGAAACTCCCCCAGAGCCCTCAGGAATCCGTTTGGATCCATCAGCCTCCGAGGGCGGATCATAGAACGCGATCCCCCGCCATTGCAGAGGTGAGAGGCTGCAACAAGCCTAAATCCCACCAGAAAGTGATCTGTCCATGACAAAGGAGTGATCCTAATCTCCTCTGTCATCAGCCTGCCCAGCAGTAAACACCAGGGCCAGTGTGTGTCCTGCATCATGTGTTGGGGAAGATGTATCCCGGGAGACTGTCGCAACCCCGCCTCCCCGCCCCTGTAGTCGTGGCTGCTGCAATACCCGGGAACCTGGCGGACAAAGCTGGGAAAGACGGACCCCTCCCAGCTCACCCAGCCAGGTCTCCGTGACACATACCAGGTCGGCCCCCTCCTCCAGGACTAAATCCTGGTGTTGACCGACCTGGCATTCAAGAGCAGCCGTTTCAGACCCAGGGGACTGTTGCCAGGAGTGGGAAGGGTCAGAGGGGTGAGAGGAGGGCCAGAAAGAGGGACAGTCTGTCTACGATTGACCCTCCCTCTCCTGTAATGGCCAGCCCAACGCCATCCCTTCTGTTACCCATAACTCTGCTGTTGGTGGCCTCCCTCCCTCCCCTTCCCGGAGCTCCCTCGAGGCGTCAAGCACGTAGTTCCGGCGGGGTCGACCTTAAGCCAATAACAGTACAAAACCGTCTGAAAACACACACCCGCGCACACACTCACACCTTCCCACCAATGCCTGGCCACAAGCACTGTGCGGGGCAGGTCCCCCTAGCGCCCCCGGGGGTGAGGGTATGCGGGGGTCCCCACGTGAAAATGGTCGAAAATGGCTGAAATCGGTTTAGAATCTGTAGTTTCTGGGGTTGCCGGGATGAGTGGCAACGCTCCCAATGCTGCTGGAGTCTGGGTTTGGGCCCCCTTGGCGTGAGCAGTGATGTCATGCAGCCGGAATGCCCCGGAACGGCCGTTCCGGTTGTTACAATTAGGGCTGACTCCGCCCACTTAACTCATTGCTGGCTTGTTGTTTTTTTGCTTTGGGTTTTTTTGTTGCTCTGGGTTTTTTTTGCTTTGCACTTCGTGTTGGTGTGTGTTTTTTTGCTTTGCACTTTGTATTTTTTTTTGTGTGTGGTTCCGTTTGTTAATTGGACCAGAAACCAGGGCCATTTCCCGCCCATTTGAATTTGAATTTCAATTGCAAGCAGAGGCAGATCTAAGGGAAGGCAAAGCTCTTAAGTTTTGAAAGAAGCCTTACCTTGCAGTGGACATCACTGCTCTTCTGCACCGTTTTAGCCAATCCTCACAGGGAAAAGCAGCATCTTGGCTTACTGGCTACAGCAGCTAGGGAGAGGAGCAGTGGTGTCATGGAGGGGGAACGCACCGGAACGTGCATTCTAGAACCTAACCTTAGGGCTGGCTCCACCCACTCATCGCTGGCTTTGGTTTTTGTTGTTGTTTGTTCCGCCCACTCGTTGTCTCCGTCCCCCAGCCTCTTCCTTAAGTGCTCCTCAAAATGCAGACCTCCCTCTCCCCCTTGCAGGATCGCCCCCCAGCCTCTCCTTTAAGTGCTCCTAGAAATGCCTTTCCTTTCAGACTTCCCTCCCCCCCCCTTGCAGGATCGTCCTGCATGAAGAGATTTTGTGTGAGCACAGGGCTTAGCACTGCTGCACTCCCTTGTAGCCTGCAATTCACTGTATCAATCTTTGTGGAAGTTGATTTTCCCTGTGTTTGGAACTGTGGTGAGTTCTCTAGAAAAGTGTAAAGGGAAGATGTAAACGTAGTTGTTGTTCTTTGTGGGTGTCATGAAATTGTGGTTTCATGTGAACCTGGTTAGTTGGGAGAGAACTACTCAAGTGTAAATGGCTCAGGTGGGGGTGATTACCCCCTTTGGGGTACCCTTTGGCTGCTCTCAGGGAAGGTTAGCCTCACTATGTGCTGTGGAAGCTGGTTGTAGTCAGTCAGTAAGGTAAAAATCCTATAGGATGTGTTTTTTGTTTTTGTCCTTTGAGTTCCTCTCAGTTAAGTTATAAACAAAGGGGTTGATTACTGTCATTTTAATATTCAGGTTTTATGGTACAGAGCCTCTGTAGTTTATTTATAACTGTTAATATATGTCAATAAAATTGGGTTTTTTACTTGTTATTTGGCTTTCTTTTAAGAGGGGTTTTTGCCCAGGAGCTCCCTTTGTTGTGTTGAGCCTGGGCTGGTGGCAGCGGCCGCTACCCCTGGGGAGGGGTGTTACACCCCCCCCCATGAGTGAGTTAACTAGGTTTCCTCCCACAAGGTTTGTTGCTTTTATTGCTGGAATCTTAAATGATGTGGGTACTACTTTAAAGCAACATTATTTGTCATAGTGAAGCACGAGATTTCTCCTGTCTCTCTTGAGAAGCAAGAAAGTTCTTGTGAATATGAGACATATTCTGTGACCATTCTATAGTAGGTCTACTAAAATGACATGCAGCATCCTGTTGGTCTGAATGGCATCAAATGAAGCTTGAACTTGGGATACTGTGGACTAGTAACTTGCAAAGTGGATCACTATATGATGTAACTCTAAGTAGGAATCATAGTTCAGTATGATGGTTTCTGTGAATTAAGCTGTTGTTAAAGGCTGGTTTCCCCTCCTGCCAACTCTAAAGTTTGCACAGCGTTGATTACCCAGAGCAGTTATTTACAGGTGATAATTATTATTAATTGGGCATGATCCAGTGTAATTTAAGTGCTTTTACATTGCATTGATTTTGAGTAGTCAAACATGTGCTTAACTCTCCCTCCAGTTGAAATCCCTAAGACATAAAGACTGATCTAAACTGTTTACTCAGAAGTCAGCCCCATTATTTTCAGTTGGATCTTCCAAAAAGACAGGCTTATACTTGCAGACTTATGCATATATTGCTGAATGGCTTACTCTTTAGAAAGTGTGTTTAGAATTGCAGCCTTGAGAACTATTGGCTGAATTCTGTCCATAATTGTAAAGATTATCCTATTTTCCTGTGTCATTGCATTCCTCCTATCTCCAAATCACTGACAGTATGATGGGTTTAGAAGACCTTGTGTACATTCTGAGACCTCTTTAGAGTATGGTCAGGCACACGCAGCCCAAAAGGATTAGATTGGGAAGAGCTGACTTCCCCCTTCTCAGGCCTTCTTAACATGCTCTGAGAGTGATCTGGAATAGTTTGGGAATTGTTGGGTCTGCTTAAAGTCGTCTGATGCCCTCTTAACATGTTCTGAGAGTGATCTGGAATACTTTGGGAATTGTTGGGTCTGCTTGATGATGTCACTTCCTGCCATGATGTCACTTCCGGTGGGCGGACCCCGACAAGTGCCAATCAAAAGTGAGTTCCTGTTCCTAAATCATTTGAATGACACCACTGGGCGTGAGGGACCAGAAGGGGTGGGAAACAAAACATCCGCCATGCCCTGCTGGAACACTTGGAGTGACACACATCAAACCCAGCACGTGCGTGCCTTGCGGCCTGGTGACAAACACTGCGGGGGTCAGGCCCCCCTAGCGCCCCTGGGGGTGGGGGTACACGGGGATCCCCACGTGAAAATGGTCAAAAACGGCCAAAATCGGCATCAAATCCACAGTTTCCAGGGTCGCTGGGGCGAGTGGCGATGCTCCCGACACCATCAGAGTCCGGGTTCGCCCCCCTCGGTGTGGGGGGCAAGAAGGGGTGCAAAACAAAACATCTGCCATGCCCTTCTGGCACGCCTGGAGCGACGCGCACCAAACTCGGCATGCACGTGCCTTGCGGCCTGGCGACAAACACTATGGGGGTTAGCCCCCCCCAGCATCCCCAGGGGTGGAGGTGTGCAGGGGGGCCCACATGAAGATGGCAGAAAATGGCCAAAATCGGCGTCGAGTCCATAGTTTTCGGGGTCGCCAAGACGAGCGGCGACGCTCCCGAAACAGTTGGATTCTGGGTTCGGGGCCCCCCTCGGTGTGGGGGGTGAGAAGGGGTAAAAAACAAAAGGTCTGCCATGCCATGCTGGAACGCCTGGAATGACGCGCACAAGTGTGCCTTGCAGCCTGGCGACAAACACTATGGGGGTCAGGCCCCCCCAGAGCCCCCAGGGGTGGGGGTGTGCAGGGGGCCCCACGTGAAAACGGTCAAAAACGGCCAAAATCGGTGTCGAACCATAGTTTCGGGGGGCGCCGGGATGAGTGGCAACACTCCCAACGCCGTTGGAGTCTGGGTTCGGCACCCCCTTGGTGTGGCGGGCCAGAAGGGGTGTGAGACAAAATGTCCGCCATGCCCCGCTGTGATGCCTGGAGCGATTGGTGCCAGACTCAGCACGCGCGTGCCTTGCGGCCTGGCAACAAACACTGTGAGGGTCAGCCCCCCCAGTGCCCCCAGGGGTGGGAGTGTGTGGGGGCCCCCATGTGAGAACGGACGAAATTGACATCGGATCCGTAGTTTCCAGGGTCACCGAGGTGAGTGGCGATGGTCCTGACGCCGTTGGAGTCTGGGTTTGGCCGCCGTCAGCATGGGTGGCGAGAAGAGGTACAAAACTCATAAACTCTGGAAGATCATTTTGTTACCCGGGCAACGCCGGGTAACAAAAAGCTAGTGGAACATAAACCGGGGGAAGTTTTGACATTTTGTGCTCAGGACTGTCTCGCCTGTTCTTGCTTCCTTCTCAGAGGAGTTTTCCAAAGCTGCCGCCTTTTCCCGGATGGAAGGAGGGGTGTGTGTGTCTTCCCAGGATCACCGGGAAGAAGAAAACTTGGAAGGTAACAATTGTTCATCACACAGCAGAGGCTTCGGAGGGGGCTGGGTGGGACCACAAGGGTGCAGTAGTGAGTGGCGAACCTTTGCCCCAATAGAGACTCTCCTCCCCACTGGGGCAAGTTGGGGTTGGTTAGGCTGAGTCAGCAAAGGGCCTCCCTGCCGTTCTGATCCCTTCACTGGCAAAGCCACGGCAGCACCTTGGCCGAGCCATAGACCGAAACTGCCTGTGTACGAACATAAGAGGAGCCCTGCTGGATCAGGCCAAAGGCCCACCTAGTCCAGCTTCCTGTATCTCACAGCGGCCCCCCAGGTGCCCCAGGGAGGCACGAGACACAAGACGCTTGCATCTTGTTGCCGCTCCCTTGCACCCGGTACTCTGAAGTAGCCTACTACGAATTTAAGGAGGTTGCACAATCCATCATGGCCTATAGCCCATGATGGACTTTTCTTCCAGAAATCCGTCCAAACCCCTCTGTGAGCTGGTGCTCTGGCCCACCACGTTCCTTTCCTCCACCTGTCTCCTGTCCCCTGCCTCCTTTCCCAAGCCACAGGATGGGAGGAGACACAAAGGACCCCACGGGGAGGTCGGAGCAGATCCTCTACCCATCTGCTGCCCTAGGCAGTTGGCTCAGTTGGCCTCGTGGATGGGCACAGGATCTCAACCGCACTCCAGGCACATGAGTGCCGTGTTAGCAGTGGTTCCCCATCTCCACTAGCTTCCAAAAGTTGCCTGCTGCTGACCAGTCAGCGGCATGTAGCGGGGACCTGTCGGTGTGTCTGAGTGCTCCATGTGGATGTGGGCAAACCCATGTTGTCTGTCTGGAGTTTCAGGAGGCCTCACCAAAGGCTGCTGAGAAAACTCCACAGTTGGGAAATAAGACGGCAGGTCTGCTTATGGGTTCAGACTTGGTTGGGGAGCAGGAAGCAGAGAGTGGGGGGGGGTTAGTGGACACTTTTCACAGTGGAGAGAGGTGGAAAGCAGAGTGCCCCAGGGACACCGGTGTTTTGGGGCTGGAGCTTTTCAACCTGTTCATAAATGACCTGGAGACAGGGATAAGCAGCGAGGTGGCCACGTTTGCGGATGACAAAACTTTTCCGGGTGGTGCAGACCAGAAGGGGTTGTGGAGAGCTCCAGAAAGACCTCTCCAAGTTAGGGGAAGGGGCAGCCGAATGGCAGATGCATTTCGGTGTAGACAAGTGTAAAGTGATGCACACTGGGGCAAAACCCCAAAACTTCACACAGAGGCTAATGGGACGGCTCTCCTGTGACACCTCAGGAGAGAGAGAGCTGAGTGTCCTGGTAGACAACACAACGCAATGAACACAGCGCAGTCGGTGTGCGGCAGCAGTAAAGAAGAGAACAGCCACTGTTATTATGCCATTGTAGAAGTCGAGGGTGAGGCCACATCTGGAGTATTGCCCGCCCCCCCCCCCGGCGGCCCCCCCCCCCCCCCCCCCCGGCCCCCGACTCCACCAGAACCAAAACAGCTACAATCGTGGTTTTAAAAAAAAACAAAACCATCCTGCTATATATCGTTGGATCCGGAATTTCACTGGAGTGTAGTATCTCCGTTCTATTAAACGTTATGGCACAAAACTGAAAACCCAAAATAAAACTATAAATGTGAAAAAAAATTTCAAAATTGCGGTTTAATAGAATGACGCCAACTTGTGATATACCGTTGGATGCAAAAATTCACGAGGAATTCAATGAAATAAACTGGAGTGTCATATTTTTATTCTTATCAAAAGTTATGGTCAAAAAACTAAAACCTGAAACTACCATTTTTTTAAAAAAAAAATCACGAGTAGGAGCCAGTTCTCGTTTCCAGGTATCAGAGCTAATACTAGAACTCTTAAGGAATTGTGTGAGTGTCATCAAATTGGCCATGGGGTTTTTGTTGGTTACTAATTTGCTGGGTGATCTGTACTATAGTTAAATAACAAATAAAGGAAGTTGATGGGAGTCACACCAGCCCTGGGGATAACACTGCATTTAGGTTGCGCATATGGTACTGTAGTGTATTCTGTATAGTTTGGGAGGAGGGTGACGCACATCATGCTGATGGCCCTGTATATTGCGCACAGTTCTGGTCACCACATCTCTGGGTAATTAATCTGTGGAACTCCTTGCCACATATTCACTTCAAAATTTTACCTCAGAATGCCAGGGGCCAGGGAGTGGCCACAGAATGCAGGGATCCTGTTGTCTTGTGTGCTCCCTGAGGCACCTGGTGGGCCGCTGAGAGCCTGTGGAAATCCCCCACTGACCTCTGCAGTTCAGCTGACCTCAATCCCGCCTTCATGCCATTGAAGAATGAATGAAACTGCTCACAGAAAACCCCCACTGTACAAAATAACATTTTGACCTTGATCAGAAGGTGAGGTGACATGAAAGCTCCAGTGAGGCCTGAGGGGATCCAGAGGGAGGCCCCCCTCTTGTGATTCTCCAGAGAAAGGTGGTCCACCAAGGTTCTTAACTATATGCAACTTGTCCCTTCAAACGGCCACAGAGCCAGAGGATTGGAGGATAGCCAATGTCACGCCAATCTTTAAAAAAGGGAGAAGGGGGGACCCTGGAAACTACAGGCCGGTCAGCCTAACGTCTGTTCCGGGTAAGATGCTGGAGAGCCTCATCAAAGATAAAATCCTAAAACACGTAGAGGAGCAAGTACTGCTGAAGGAAAGTCAACATGGCTTCTGTAAGGGTAAGTCTTGCCTCACAAACCTTTTGGAATTCTTTGAAAAAGTCAACAGGCACGTGGATGTGGGTGAACCTGTGGATATCATATACCTGGATTTTCAGAAGGCGTTTGACACAGTCTCCCATCAAAGGCTGCTGAAGAAACTTCATAGTCAGGGAATAAGAAGGCAGGTCCTCTTATGGCTCCAGAATTGGTTGAGGGCCAGGAAACAGAGAGTGGGGGTCAATGGGCAATTTTCACAATGGAAAGAGGTGAAAAGTGGAGTGCCCCAGGGATCTGTCTTGGGGCCCGTGCTTTTCAATGTATTCATAAATGACCTGGAGACAGGGATAAGCAGCGAGGTGGCCAAGTTTGCAGATGACACTAAACTTTTCCGGGTGGTAAAAACCAGAAAGGATTGTGAAGAGCTCCAGAAGGATCTCTCCAAGTTGGGGGAATGGGCAGCCAAATGGCAGATGCGTTTCAACGTAGACACATGTAAAGTGATGCACATTGGGGCAAAAAACCAAAACTTCACCTATAGGCTAATGGGTTCTGAGCTGTCAGTGGCAGCTCAGGAGAGAGATCTTGGGGTGCTGGTGGACAGTTCAATGAAGGTATCGACCCAGTGTGCAGCAGCAATTAAGAAGACCAATTCTATGCTTGGGGTCATTAAAAAAGGGGTTGAGAATAAAACAGCCAATATTATCATGCCATTGTACAAATCGATGGTAAGGCCGCATCTGGAATATTGTGTCCAGTTCTGGTCGCCACATCTCAAAAAGGACATAGTGGAGCTGGAAAAGGTGCAGAAGAGAGCGACAAAAATGATTACGGGGCTGGGGCACCTCCCTTATGAAGAAAGACTGCAGCGTTTGGGGCTCTTCAGCCTAGAAAAAAGGCGCCTGAGAGGGGACATGATTGAGACATACAAAATTATGCATGGAAGGGATAGAGTCGATAGAGGGATGTTCTTTTCCCTCTCTCAAAACACCAGAACCAGGGGGCACCTGCTAAAACTGAGGGTTGGGAGAGTTAAAACAGATAAAAGAAAGTACTTTTTTACCCAGCGGGTAGTTAATCTGTGGAAGTCCTTGCCACAGGAGATGGTGATGGCATCTGGTCTGGATGCCTTTAAGAGGGGATTGGACAGATTTCTGGAAGAAAAGTCCATTGTGGGCTATAGGGTTGTAGCCTCCTTACATTAGTAGTAGGCTACTTCACAGTACTGGGTGCAAGGGAGTGGCAACGGGATCCAAGCATCGTGTTGTCTCATGCCTCCCTGGGGCACCTGGTGGGCCGCTGTGAGATACAGGAAGCTGGACTAGATGGGCCTTTGGCCTGATCCAGCAGGGCGCTTCTTACGTTCTTATGTTCACACGGCTGCCTCCATCCCAGGACCAAGTCTGGATGCAACAGGCCAAGTGAGAGCCACAATTGTGCTCCTTCCCCCCAAGAGGCAATTGAGAATCAGTAGCTGAGCAGGGCTGGGATTCTGTGTGCCCTTTCCTGGGAGTTGGTGCTGCTGAATCCATGGGAGTCTCCTTCTGAGCATAGATGTCCAGGAAGGCACTTTAGAGGCCCCATCACTATCTTGCCCTGATAATCAGGCTTCTCTGTCTGTTCCAGGAAGCAGCAGCCAAGGCCATGAGGACGAAGACCGACCAGGGAGGCAGGAGGGGAGCCCAGCACTGGTTCGGAGGACGAAACTTGTGGTTCTTCTCCATAAAATCCAAATCGACGAGGACTGTCTTGAAAAGAAGAGATGGAAAAGGCATCCTTTGCGTGGAGAAGGACTCGCCTGTAAACCGATCATGGAGAAACACAACAGAACTGACACAGGGAAGACATCAGTTCAGTGCTCTGAGTGGAGAAGGAGCTTCAGGGACAGCACACACATTCCTTCCCCGGAGAAGACCCACACAAGGGAGAAAGCTGCACATCAAGACGGAACAAAGAAGCGGCAAGGAAACCAGGCAGAGCAATGGAGAACCAAATCTGAGGTTTCTCACGGGGAGGACTCTGACCACCTTGCCAGTGATCCCAAAAATGAAACTGGAAACAGGAAGGAAAAACAGCCTCACCTGGGGGAGAAACCGTATCAGTGCTTGGAGTGTGGAAAGAGCTTCAGGAGCAGTTGGCCCCTGACTGTGCATCTAAGAACCCACACAGGGGAGAAACCATATCAATGCTTTGAGTGTGGAAAGAGCTTCACAGACGGTGGACATCTTACTATCCATCAAAGAACCCACACAGGGGAGAAACCATATCAATGCCTGGAGTGTGGAAAGAGCTTCAGTCAGAGTGGGCACCTGACTGGGCATCTAAGAACCCACACAGGGGAGAAACCATATCAATGCCTGGAGTGTGGCAAGAGCTTCACAGGGAGTGGAAAACTTACTATTCATCGGAGAACCCATACAGGGGAGAAACCGTATCAATGCCTGGAGTGTGGAAA
>JAJKFI010007826.1:0-22608 GCA_029204185.1 Lerista edwardsae
CGTAGCAGGTTTCAATTGTAGTACAACTAATTACAGTCCTTTTGATAATTATCAGCATGTCAGCAGTTCTCAGTTGGAAATTCCCTATGGAATTGCTGAAGAAAACATGTTTTTCACATCAGAACAGGGTTGTCTTGCTCCCTCTCTCTGCACATTTGGGGAGTAAGTTACACCTGGAATTAACCCGAACAATGAAAGGATCACTAATATTTTCAACCTGGGAATAAATATTGAGACAGTTTCTCCTATCATGTTCCAGAGATGTCGATCAATGGCTGCAGGGCCTAATGCCAACCTTTTTGTTTGTTTGTTTTTTGGTGTGTGTGTGTGTGTGTGTGTGTGTGTGTGTGTGTGACAGGCCTCCACCCTGGGGGGTCTTTACTCACCAGTACATGTGGCTACAGGAAGTCCAGAGCTGATGGTGCACTGTGCAAAGCATAGCACCCGGAAGTAGGTGGTGATGACTTGATGACAACACCGCCAACTACTTCCAGGGGGCTGATTTCATCCAGTGGTGGATCTAGGGGGCAGGGGGGCAGGAGCCCTGGGCGCTGTCTTGGGGCTGTCTAGGGGGGCGCCAGTGGCCCCCGCAACATTGCGCGGGTAGACCTGGGCTCCGGAGCCCAGGTCTACCCATTGGGACCAGCTGCGAGTAAACGTGGGCTCCCTCGAGGGGAGCCCAGGTCTACCCGCGGTTGTTTCTAATGGGTAGACCTGGGCTCCGTGGAGCCCATGTCTACCCAGGGCTGCTTCTGGTGGGTAGACCTGGGCTCCCATGGGGGCGCACTTCTATTGGGTGCCCCGGGCGCCATTTTGTCTAGATCCGCCCCTGATTTCATCCCAATTGGACCCAGGTTGAAGGGGGCATGTATGGCAAGAGCTTCAATTCCTGCACTGGCCCCTGCCCAGATGCTTACTTCCATGAGAAGTGTCGGCTATGAGTCCGGGTGACCCAGTCTCTGCCACTGAATCTGACTGGACTGACATTACAGGAAGACCACACATCCCCAGCACTGTCTCCTCCAAGGAAGCATCCTGCAGGTGGTGCTGCCATGAAAACTTCTCATCAGGAAGTGGGGAGCAGCAGGACAATGCCAAAAGGAAGCCCCTTCCATCATCATCATCCTACCTTCCGTTAAGGGATTCTGAAGAAGCCTACAAGTAGAAAAAGGGCCAGTTGCTTGGCTTCAGCATTAAACATGGCCAGAACATAACCTTTCAGATCACCATTCCCTGTCTGGGGAGGGAAGCCCTCTTCAGTTTGTCTCGAGCTGCCAGGGATAATGGTAGAATATGGAGGTGATAAACACTAAGGAATCTGAATTACATTTAAAAACATCTTTTTTTCTATCAATGAGGAGAAATAGTAGTAGTAGTAGTAGTAGTAGTAGTAGTAGTAGTAGTAGTAGTAGTAGTAGAAGAAGAAGAAGAAGAAGAAGAAGAAGAAGAAGAAGAAGAAGAAGAAGAAATAATTGACCTGGCTATCTTTAATCTCTCCTCCTCTGTAATACAAACACTGATGGTGATATAGAAACAACTACCACACATATTCTCAGGGCCCAATCCTATCCAGCACAGGAGCAGTGACACCAAAATCTGTGCTGAATTCGAGTGGCCTCAGAGTAAGAGGACATTTGTCCCCCTTACCTTGAGTAAAGCCCTGGCCTGCTCAGTGGGGCTTCTTGGAGCTGTGCCAGCGATTTAGCTGGCACAGACTTGAGAAGCCCTGTGTTGGGCTTTCAAACCTGGAAAGGGGAATAGGATTCAGTGGAGGGGGCCTCTGCCGTTCCCACCCCCTCCCAGGCCTGCCTGACCCGTTCTGCCTTCTTCACCCTCCCTCTGCCCTGGGATGCCTTCCCCATGCCCTCCTGCCACCTTCCCCACACCCCTGAGCAGCTCAGTGCTTACCTTGTCTCTACTGGCAGCCAGGGAACAAACCATGGAGTCAATGGCCCAGGCCTCCCTGCCAGTGTAGCTTACTCCCTAGACTGCACAAGCACACCACAGCTCCAGCAGTAGGGCAGCACTGGGTCTCCCACAGCATGTACATAAAATACCAATGTCAAACATGAGAGGATTACTCTCAGGACAAAGTCCTCTGACCAAGTGACAGCCAGACCAAGGGATGGTGATGTCACAGAGGGTGATGTCACAAGAGGATGCATCATGTTGCAGCCTTGGACCAGAGGATGATCTGCTCACCAGAGGTCCATTATATCCATCTAGTCCAATATCTTGCTTCCCGTGGTGGCTGGCCAAATACTTCTGGGGTGCTGACAAGCAGGAGTTGAAGGCAAGACGCCCTCCACTCTTATTATCCAGCACCTGTTTTTCAGTGGTATAAGAAGAGGCGGATCTAAGGGGGGGCAAATCTGTAAGTTTTGCAAGAAGCCTTACCTTGTCATGTAAATCCCTCCTCTCCCTTGCTGCTGTAGCCAGTAAGCAATGCCAAGATGTTGCTGTTCCTTGTGAGGATTGGCTAGAACAGTGCAGGAGAGGAGTGTTTTCCACTGCAAGGTAAGGCTTCTAGCAAAACTTACAGATTTGCCCCCCCCTTAGATCTGCCTCTGGGTATAACGCCTGTGGACTTTGGGGGTCTGTTTACCCATCACAATTAACAATCCTTCATGAACCTGTCTTCTATCTAAGCCCTTTCTAAAGTCACTTAAACTATTGGCTTTCTTTATTTGTTAACTGTGGCTTCCAGAATTGTATTAGTTTACATTTAATTTGTATGGATTCATATGCTGCCCTTTGGTGCTCTTTGATATTACTTATGGGCATTAATAGCACGCTAAAGAAAACTGAGATATAGTAAATAACGTAATATATGTTCCTGAAGTTACCATGTAGTGGTATTCAATTCAATTGTGTAATCCTAACCTGGAGTTGGGCCGGCACAGTTAAAGTTTGACCAGCACAAGGGACACCGTAAAGTATGTTTGGACCACTCTCAGAGTCAGGGCGGATGGCGCATGTCTGTGTGCTGGCCTCTCTGATTCCGAGAGTGGTCCAAACATACTTTACGGTGTCCCTTGTGGAGTTGCCTTCTCCAATTCTGCACAGAAAGTAAATGGAACAATGGCTGGAGAACGGTCATTTGTGAAACAGTGAAAGAGGTTGAAGCTGGTACAAAAGGCAGAGAGACTACCCCTATACATGGTTGCTATGGTTACCTGATAGTGCAGTTCAATGCCTATCAGAAGCAAGTCTCAATATAGTCAATGGGGCTTTTTCCCAGGTAAGTGCGGAAAGGATTGCAGCGTAAACATATCTTTGATTGGGAGAGGGAAATGTATGATTTCCCCATTGCACAATATAAAAGTAGGGGCTTTGTATCTACATTTTTATTCATTTATGTAAAATTGTTTTCCATATGCTATTCCAGTTTGTATTTCCAAGTAGATCAGTTCTGTAATCAAATCCATGCTTCGGCATAGCCAGAGGGTTGCAAAACCATGTTTTTTACTGAGCCATGTAAGAGGCCCCTCCCCCCCCCACCTCCAGAGCTAGTCGGGAGATGAAAGCAATGCAGAGGAGAAGTGTTTTCATCACCCTGACTGGCTCCAGTGGCAAGGGGGAGGGGCCGCTTAGGGCTTGGTTGGTAGCCATAAAAGTACATGGCTTTGATCCAGAGCCCAACAGGAAATTCATGGTTTCTTACAGTTACAGTTTTGCAACCCTCTGGCTAAGCCACCAAGAGTGCAATCCTAACCTAGAGTTAGGCCAGCAAAGTTTGGCCAGCACAAGGGACGCCATAAAGTACATTTGGACTACTCTTGGAGTCAGGGAGGATGGCACATATCTGTGGGCTGACCCCTCTGACTCAGAGAGTGGTCCAAACATACTTTATGGTGTCCCTTGTGCCAGCCAAACTTTGCTGGCCTATCAGTGCCGGCCTAACTCCAGGTTAGGATTGCACTCTGAATCCATGAATTTCCTGTTGAGCTCCAGATAAATCTTGTGCTGCTATGTCTTCTTGTGGTTGAGGGTTATTATTCCAAGCCCAAATGTTCCTTCCTATCCACCTAATGGGAAAGAAAACTTCCCTTCAGTTCTAGCAAACATGTTTTTTATTTTCCCTGCAATTCCTCATGGAATGCTGAATTCTCCATTGGTGAACACCTCCCCTTTAATTATCAAAAGGGTTGCAATTAATGTTGTTGCTTGTCAAAGCCTCCAGTGGAGTGGAGGTTGCAAAGTTATTATCACCGTCTGTGAAAGATGGTATAGACGTTGCATTTAGAGCTAGAGTTTACACCAGAAATCTGCAAGAATTCTTCCATCTGGTCACTGAAATTGAATTTCCAATTCTGGGCTTCATCTCACTCTGAATGAGCATTCCAGTCAACCAGAACTCTTAATGCAGAACTCTTTTTGGTGAGTAGCACTTTTGTGAGTACCGCCACTTCCAAGCATGGCTTACAATGGAGTCATTGCTGCAGCATGGAAGATACTTTTCCAGTTTACGCTGCCTCCTGGTCAATCATCACCTGGGCATCTTCTTTTTCCTGGGCATCCTCTTTCCTCACTCTTTTGAAGGGGGTGGTTTGGGCAGTTATACACCTTCCTCTTTCTGCTGCCTTGGCCACCTCCACTGCTTGTGAGGTTTCAGTCAAGAAGAGCAGTGCCACTTGGTCTCCGTGGCAACAGCATCATTTCACTTGCATCTAGAACAGTGGTTCCCAAACTGTGGATCAGGACCCACCAGTGGATCGCGAGCCAATTTCAGGTGGGCTGTGAAGCACGTAGAGCAGCCATATTGAAAAATATGGGAAGGTGGGATGCTGGAAAGAGGTTATTTTGCTTGTGTCAAGGTTGTAAATAGGCTTCCCCCCCTTTCTGATTCACCTTGCTGTTGGACAATGGCTGAGAAATAGCCCAACTTACTGATGCATTCTCTGGAAAGCAGCAGGCTCTGGTGTCACAATGATGGCACTTCCAGTGATGACAGCACTTCTGGTGGGTCCTGGACAGATTGTCATTCTAAAAAGTGGGTCCCTGTGCTACAACATTGGAGAACCACTGATTTAGAATAATCTGTAAGGGCAAGGACAACCTACAGTTCTGTGAAGTTCCACCACTGGTTCTCATGCTTGTAAAATGCTGCTGTAAGGACAGTGTTGAAGAATGGACGCCTTCAGTGGCATCACTAACCTTGACATTGTCCAGCATGCCAATTGTCGCACCCCATGGTCCTGCCCCTTCCAGAGTCACTCCAGCCCCATCTTCTTGCAAGAATGCAGCCGGCTTTGATAACCAGCCGCACTGTTGTGCTCGTAGGCCAGCTGTCCACTGCAGTACCTCTAGAGTAACCCCTTGTAGTGGTGTCACCTGGTGTGGTTTGTACCACCCCCTGCACTTGGCTAGAGATGCCACTATTGACCTTCTTAATGGTTGTTACTTGCCTCTCTTTTGTGTCTTTTTTTTCAGATAGTGAGCCCTTTGGGAGGACAGAAAACGTTTTAAACCCCCTTTGTAATGTAAACCACTTCTTGAACATGTTTTGCTGAAAACTGACATGTTATTAATTGGATGATCTGACTCTAAACTGAATAACTATACTCAGAATAGTGATGGTAGTGGTGTTGCTGCTGGTGCTGTTTCCCGACACGGTGTCCAAGGCTCACATTGTTAAATGCAATGTCCAGGATCCACACCCTCCACTTCACAAGTATCATCAGTCAGGAGACTTCATCATTGGTGGCATCACTTCTCATAGCTTCATCATCTCCCATTCTGTAGCCTTCACTGAAGAACCCCCACCAGCATTACATGAAGAACTTACGTAAGGAGTTAATGATTGTCTTTCCTTTCGTATCTGTTTTCTTATCACCAGAGTGATCAATCCTAAAGCTGGACCATCAGAACAATCAATTCTTACAGTATTTCTCAAATTGTGGGTCAGGACCCACCTGGTGGGTCACAACCTGATGTCAGGTGGATCTCAGAAAGCTTGGTGCAGCCATCTTGGAAGCTGCAGATCTTACTCTTGCTATATTCCTTTTGTGAGTGTTAACGGTTTGAATTTTCAAGTGAGGGGTTTTTTTTTAATTGTTTGTTCAGTGTTTTTGCATAATATTTTGTCCTAATCTTGCTTTCGGTCAGGGATTTTCATGGTTGTGCAATTGCTGCAGACCAAGAATGCCAGTTGGCATTCCAGGAGTGTCTTTGATTACATCACAATGACAGCACTTCCTACTTGATGATATAACTTCCAGCCATGATATCACTTCCAAGTTAATGACATCACTTCCAGTGGGTCTCGACAAGAGAGCCATTCTAAAAAAAAAAAAGTGGGTCCCTGAGCTAAAAAGTTTGAGAAACACTGTATTATTTAATTTGGATGTAAATTAAGGCAGTATAATTAAGGATTAAAACAGACTTGAGTTTCATGTGGTGGATATAGAAATAGAGCAAATGAATGAATGAATGAATGAATGAATGAATGAATGAATGAATGAATGAATGAATGTTTAGGGATTCTAAACTTTTAAAATGATAGTAGTAGCTGCTTGATGGCCTCCTGTTTTGGATTCTGGCTGGATCACCGGGGAAGGAATTTTAATTACCTTTCCCAAATATTGTCCTGATCTGATTTTTCTCACACATTTAAACATACTAGTAGCTCTGTCTCATAAATTGTAAGGTCATGTATATTATGTAAGCCAACTTCAGTTAATGTTTCCTTTCCTATATTTCTTGCATAAGCACTACAATACAGTTATAGTAATAATAAAGAAGATGAGGACAGAGTGAAAGTAAATGTTTAAAATGTAAATCACACATCTGACTAAAAATGCTACTTTCCTTCTAGTGTAGTACCCAAGAATTACCAGCACATCCTGGCCTTGGCATTTGCAGTGCAGGAGATCAATAAAAGCCCTCTGCTCTTACCCAATGTCACTTTGGGCTTCTTCATCTATGACAGCTATTTCAGTGCAAGGTAGACCTATCATGTCACAATGCGGCTCATATACACTCCAGAGAGATTTGTTCCCAATTACGTATGTGACATCCAGAACAATGTGATAGCAGTTATTGGTGGACTGGACCCCCAAATCTCCCGTCATGCGGCCACTCTCTTAGATACCTACAAGTTTCCACAAGTAAGATGCGTGCGCTCGTGTCCTTGTGTGAGCATGTGAATGATAATTTTACCTTTATAAACTTCTATTTTGCTTCCAAATACGATTTTGTGGTTTCAAGACAATTATGGATGAAGTGGATGTAATCAATGTTATCATGCCTGGGAAACTCAAACCTAAAAGATACCTCCTAGCAGAAATGTCATAGTTATGATACCTATCAACTACTGAAAAAAATATTAATGAAAAGGAGCACTAGAGTAAATTGTCTCCCACTCTCATCTATGGAAGGCTTTGTCATGATAAAGGACAGAATGGGTAGTAATATTTAGAGTTGAAGAGGAGATCATCAGCTGTGTTCTCTATTTTCAGCATCAGTGTCTTCTATCTCTATTACCCACTGCAGCGTGGGAACTTGTCCCCGGCACAAATGGTGCTTTGCATTCAGCTGGGGATGATGCAAAAGACCCCTATTATAACTTCCAGGGGTCTTTGCAGCCAGCCACACATGTGCGGAACAACTGGCGCATGGCTTGCTTAGATAGCAGACCCTGGAAGCGTCTGGCTGCAAAGACCCCTGGGAGTTCTAGTAGGGGTATTTCACACCTTCTCTGGTGGAACGGAGCCTCTGCTCATGATGAGGAAGGAAAAACCTGGTGGGCACTGGATCCAGCCCACCAAATGGGCCGGAGTTTGGAACCCCCTGCTTTTGGTGAATGCAATTATAGGGATTTTAGGGCCCAATCCTATCCATTTCAGTGCCAATTTCAGTGCCAATTTCAGTGCATTTCAGTGCCAATGCAGTTGCAATGCATCCCCAGGGTAAGGGAACAAACATTCCCTTACCTTAAGGAGGCTTCCCCCTGATGCAGGATGCCCTGCACGCCACATTGTCACAGCTGCATCAGTGCTGGAAAGTTGGATAGGATTGGGGTTTCAAATGGATGTAGATAACCTGGGTAATGGAAAAAAAATGTCTGGAGTTCATCACAAACCCTTGCTTCAAAAAAAAAATACTATTGATGGCATGATAGCTGATTGTTTGGACCCTTATTTCATTTCAGCGTGGGCACATTGCCATGCATGTGCTTGAGCATGCATATAGACATATATTCAGGATGCTACATCCTTGATTTCAGATGTAGTGTGGGTCCGTAACTGGTTCCTATAGTTCTTCTCTTTACCTCTCTGTTTAGCTCATTTATGGTCCTGCTCCATTAATCAGTGATAAAACCCCAGGTCTTCCCTTCTACCAAATGGTCCCTAATGAAGCCCTTCAGTATGCAGGGATTCTGTCTTTACTTCTGCATTTTGGCTGGACGTGGATTGGGGTCTCTGCTATGGATAATGACAATGGAGAAAGATTTCTGCAGGTGATGCTTCCAGCATTCTCCCAAAGTGGTGTCTGTTTTGCCTTCATAGAAAAAATCCCACAGGTTACATTTGCCACTGAAATTATGGCCGTGCTGCAAAAGGGGGTAAAAATCCATGATAATGTCCTGGGCAGCAAAGCCAATGTAGTGTTGGCCTATGGAGACTCTTATCTTATGGCATTCTTCAGATGGTTTCCATATTTATCTGAACTGGAACATGGGACAAATAGTGCCAAAGGTAAAGTGTTTATCCTGACAGCCCAAGTAGAGCTCACTTCATTTGTGTATCAAAGGACTTGGGATACAGAAATAATCCATGGTGCTCTCTCCTTCACCATTCACTCCAATGATCTAAAAACATTTCCGCAGTTTGTGGAGAGCAGAAATCCTTCCAGCACCGAAGGAGATAGTTTTATCCATGACTTCTGGCAGCAGGTCTTTGAGTGTGTATTTCCAAATACAGATTTGGACCAGATGAAGAGAGATATTTGCACAGGAGAGGAAAAGCTCTAGAGTCTTCCTGGGCCTTTTTTTGAAATGAGCATGACAGGTCACAGCTACAGCATCTACAATGCGGTCTATGCTGTGGCACATGCTTTGCATGCCATGCCTTCCTCTGGTCTGAGGCATAGAACGGCGATGTGCCAAGGAAGACTGTGCCTTCGCAAACAACAAATGTGGCAGGTAAGGTGCTACATACTATCATGGGGGAGAACATTGCACTGTGGATGGAGCACCAAGATACCATCTAAGAAGGAGATACATTATCCTTGATGGCTGGAAATGATAAAAAAGGGTCTGTATTTGACTCAGGATTCCCAATTTTCCTCCTTTTTATGGTCCAATCCTTTGGATCACTGATGGTGGAGGAACTCCCAGCCTACCATCATAAGTGCTGCTGGGGTATTGTCAAAGGCATGCTGCTGTCATACATTACAGTGCCCTGGAGGCCGCATATGCACAGCAGAAGCTTCATGGACACATGGTCCATGGTGGTAGAGGAGTTGGTTGGGGGGGTGATCGGGGCAGGGAGAGGGAGGTCAGAGACAGGGATGGGGCTGGTGGTGGTGGTGCATCTCAGCCGCAGCAGAATAGACTGGGTCCTGTCCCTTTCCCTGGAGTCTCTCCATGCCAGGAATCTCCTTGGACTTATGCCAGCTAAACAACTAGCATAGGTCTGAGAAGACTTGTTGACAATCAGACTGCCTGTGGTTGTCTGATCACCACCCTAAACTTGTGTGTTATGTGTGTTGTCAGCAGCGCTGCATCCTATGTATAGGATAAGATTGGGCTGTTAGCCTGTGAGCTAAATATCAGCTGATGTTTTAATTTTCAGCACATGTGAAATTGTTTTCCATTTACTTAGAGCACAAGCCTATGCTCATCTACTCAGAAGTAAGTCCCATTGTCTTCAATGGGGCTTACTCTCAGGAAAGTGTGCATAGGATTGCAGCCTTCGTAACATATCATTTCTGGATCATTAAGAGTGAGCTATTCTTCCTTCCATCTTCCCCACCCAAAAGACAACTTGGTGATGATTCTGGTGATGCTACCAGACCTTAGTCTAAAAGATCCAACTGTAGCCTCTCCTAATCCCTTGCCTTTGCTTTTTCCATCCAGCTCCACCACTTTCTCAGAGGGGTCTCATTTAACAACAGTGCTGGTGACCAGATGGCCATTGACCAGAATGGAGAGTTAGTAGCTGGATTTGATATCATCAACTGGGTTATTTCTCCAAACCAATCTTTCCATAGAGTCAAAGTGGGAAGGATGGATGCCCACTCTCCTCCGGACCAAGCATTCACTCTCAGTGAAGCTGCCATCACATGGCCCAGATCGTTTAATGAGGTAGTGTCCAACTGACTGCAGTTTGAGGCTCTTCCTATTTTCAATTAGCACCAAGTCAGTCCTGATGTTCCAAGTTAATTTCACTGAACTGTCCTTTAATAAAACACCGGGTTGTACCTCAAGGAAGCTATTAGTGACTCACTGAGGACTTACTTGAAGGTAAGTCCCATTGAACAGAATGGAACTTACTTTTGAGTAAATGTGCAATTGCTTGCACTTAGAGGAATGGGGCAGGGGGAGGGCAGAGGGAGGGTGACCCTGTGGGTGGGACAGCCTGGGGAGAGGAAGGAGAGTGGCTAACTCCAGTCCCGGGTGACCCCAATCCGGGCCACTCAGATTTGCACCAGCAATTTCGCTGGCACAGATCCGAGCAGCCCCATAGGGATGCCTGGGGATTACCCTTAGGTAAGGGGATAAATGTCCCTTTGCTATGGGGTGAGCTCCAGCTGCTGCCTACCCTGAGTAGGATGTAGCACAGGCCAGCCAGCCAGCAGCGTCATTCACCCGGTACGCTGGGCAGGACTTACCTTTGAGTGGCAGTCCGCCTGTTGCGTCACGCCGCGTTCCGCCACTTTCCCACCTGCCTGGGCGGGCGGGAAAGTGGTTGAACGTGGCGTGACGCAACGGGCGGACTGCCGCTCAAAGGTAAGTCCCGCCCAGTGTACCGGGTGAATGACGCCTCTGCGGCCAGCCTGTCTGCTCCCAAGAAGGTCAGGATTGAGCTGCCTTTTATTTCAATGGAGCTGAATCTGTCAAGGTTTGCAAAGCACCCAAACCTAGATAATTTGTAGGCCTGAAGAATCCAAGGCCCAACAGAGGCAATCACATGATTGGAAAGCTGTGATTGGAAAAGTGCTGAATTACAGCACAGGTGAAAGTACTTGCCTCATTAGGCAAATCACAGTGTTCTGGTTGGAGCAAGAGCTGTATATTACCAGAATGCTCCCAACTCTGAGTGTGGGTTGTGGTTGGAGTGTTATGCGTCTATGGCTGTGTGTGCTGTGCTGTGCTGTACCGTACCGTACTGCTGTAAAGTAAAGATGGAGTTGGTGGAGGATTCCTTTGCTCCTTTGTGTTCCTTTTGCTCGTCATTGTTGGCTGCAAATTCCGTTACTCTGCTGGATAGTTTCACATCTATCCCCCGACAGAATCATGACTTACTTCCTTAATATATAACTCACCTCCATTTGATTGATCAGTCAATTGCCTTGATATATGTAACAAAGCAGACTCCTTTTTTCCTAGTTCCTATGCTATAGACCATTTTACAGTGAAGAGAAGGAACAGGAGCATGAAGCTGCCATTGCCTCCTCTGTAGCTAGAGTGGAACCTGGCAATCATGCACCCCATGGCATAGTGCCCAGGGCCAGTGACCCTCAGGCTCCACACTAGTTACACCTCTGCTTCTAACTACTGAACTCACATTCTACAAAAAGGGATATCGATAGCTATCCCCCAAACATTAGTCTGCCCTGAGAAACTATTAAACAATCATGGATTGTAAGAGACCAAGAACTTTACAGATTTCCAACTCATTCTTAATGTTATAGCTCTTTTCTCTGCCTTTGGGATTAGGTGAGGCCTCTTTCTGTATGCACTGACAGTTGCCATCCTGGATATAGCAAGACAGTGAGGGAGAGAGAACCATTTTGCTGCTACGATTGCGACCCATGTCCAGACAGGAAAGTCTCAAACCAGATGGGTAAGCAATATACTGTACTGTAGAGAGGCATTACATTGACTGTAATCCAGAGGAATGTGACTGCAGGATCATGCATACATCCACATCATTTTTCTTCAGTGTTTGAAAGATACAGAGAAGTTTCAGGATGGAATAAGAAACCGCTGAAGATAAAAGAATCTGATGTATATTTTGCATAACAAATTGTGTGCTATACTACACATATTCAGCCAACAAAACATGTGCCCACTCTAAATTAGCGGAGGCAAAGGTAGCGAGTGGTGCTCATGATATGATATCAAATGATGGAGCTGATTTTGCACAAGGGCCACCGTAAAGTATGTTTGGATGTGAGCCATCCTCCCTGACTCTGAGAGTGGTCCAAGCGTTCTTTACGGTGGCCCTTGTGCCTGCCAAACTTTGCTGGCTTAACTGTGCCTGCCTAACTCTAGGTTAGGATTGTGCCCCTAGTCCCAGAGGACCAGAACACAATGAAACTGCAGGATATAGAACAGACTTTCTTACCATGACATATATGGGATTGTCCTATTGTATTACCAACCTAATATAAGGATTTTTCCATTAACTCACTTGGTTTTGTGGTGAATGTATGGAGGGTAATCTATGATTGGGGATAGACTTCATTGTCTCTGTTATGATGAACATCATCTACCACTTGATGTTGGTTGGGATCCCAGGGCAAACTAAACCTTGAGAAGTGAGCTGGAACCACTGCAATGCCTGCAATGCAAATGTACAACTTTGTCCTTGGGAATGTTTTGCTTTTTAATCTACTGTACTGTGTATATGGTGTGGGACATAGTGGCGCAGTGGGTTAATCCGCTGCTGCAGGCCTTTCTGACCGGAAGGTTGGGAGTTCAAGACTGCGCGATGGAGTGAGCTTCCGTTGCTTGTCCCAGCTCCTGCCAACCTAGCAGTTCAAAAGCACCTAAAAATGCGAGTAGATAAATAGGGACCACTTTGGTGGGAAGGTTACGGCGTTCCGTGTGCCTCGGCGTATAGTCATGCTGACCACATTACCTCAGACAAACGCCCTTGAGGCTTAGAATCGGAGATGAGCACCGTCCCTACAGTCGGTCACGACTAGACCATTCGGTCGTGGAGAAACCTTTCCCTTACTGTATATAGTGCACCAGAGTGCATCGCAAGTAGTGCAAAATCCTGATCGTGAGAGAAGAGCTTTTCATTTTGACCACAGTGCAGTTCTCATCTCAATGGGATTTTGTTGCCCCCTCTGGCATACTATGTAATGAAAAGGAAATGGCCATGTTATGCCTTTGCATTACTATATGATTTGGCCCCAAAAGAAACAGTTGTGGTATGGTGACAGGGCTTGTGGATCACATGTGAGATTTATGCTGCCTCTTCCTTTTTCAGATATGAATGAATGTTTTGAATGCCCAGATGAGAACTATCCAAATGCAAAAAAGGACACATGCATTCCCAAGCAAATCAGTTTCTTATCTTATGAAGACAGTCTGGGGCTTAGCTTAGCCCTTTTAGCTGGTTGCTTTTCTTTACTGGCAGCTCTGGTTCTAGAGATGTTTGCCAAGCACCACAACACTTCCATTGTCAAAGCCAACAACCGGAGCCTCACCTACACCCTCCTCATCTCCCTCCTGCTCTGCTTCCTTTCTGCATTGATCTTCATTGGACAACCAGGGAAGGTGACCTGTCTCCTCCGACAAACTGCTTTTGGCATCATCTTCTCAGCGGCTGTTTCTTGTGTGCTGGCAAAGACCATCATGGTGGTGCTGGCTTTCATGGCCACCAAGCCAGGTTCCAGGATGAGGAAGTGGGTGGGGAAAAGACTGACCAATTTCATTGTTCTTTCCTGCACTCTTCTCCAAGCCGGGATCTGCACTGTATGGTTGGCCACCTCTCCCCCCTTCCCAGATGTGGACAAGCACTCAGTGGTGGAAGAAATGGTGCTGGAATGCAATGAGGGCTCTGTGACTATGTTCTACTGTGTTCTGCTCTATATGGGCTTCTTGGCCATGATCAGCTTCACGGCTGCTTTCTTTGCCAGGAAGTTACCGGACAGTTTCAATGAGGCCAAGTTCATCACCTTCAGCATGCTGGTCTTCTGCAGTGTTTGGCTCTCCTTTGTCCCAGCCTACCTGAGCTCCAAAGGAAAATACATGGTGGCTGTGGAGATCTTCTCCATCTTGGCCTCTAGTTTTGGACTTCTGGGTTGCATCTTCTTCCCCAAATGCTACATTATTGTGTTGACTTTCCTTTCCTTCAATGGTGTGTGCTTCTTGGATCCAGATCAGTGGCGTTTTAGAAGGGGACAAAACACTAAGTGTTGCAGGAGCATGTAGCCCCTCCTCTTCACCTTCACTGACATTTTTGGCCCAGAGAGCAAAGCCTCCAAGACAGTTCTCTGAGCTGCAAATAGCTCTGGAGGTAAGGTGGAAGAACCACATTACACAGGAGTTCAGGCTCCTGAAAACCCAGCACTCTCCCTGCCCCGTAGGAACATCACTGAGCAAAAGCTCTGGCCTTGGTGCTCTGCACATGCTGCAGCAGCACATTTTAAAGCTCCCTTCCGGCAGCTAATGATGGCGGAACACTTGTTCTACTAGTGTGGTCATCCAACAGGATTGGGCTGTACATGGTTTCTGAAGACTGAAAACAAAATTAGGACAAAATATTATGTAAAAGCACCGAACTGAAAACGTACCAACAGCTTCGGGATTGGGCGCTAAAACTGTTAATCACTAAAATGCTAACCAACATGAAAAGAGGGCAAAACTGAGCACACAATGTTGAGCCATTTGGTGGTGGGGACAAAATTGGTTCAGCAAAGCAGATAAGCCACAACACTATTGTCTAAGGCCCAGACAGCAATCTATCAACCCAAGCCTAAGTTTTTTTCTTATTCAATATTCTTTTCCTGCCCTGAAACATTCAAGTTGCCAGTGTCCAACTTATTGGAAGAAAAACCTTCTGTTCAATTCAACAAACATGTTTTCTTCAGCAATTCCAGAGGGAATTTCCAATTTTAACCTGGCAACTGGAATCCCCTGGAATGATGGAAAGAGTAGTAATTAATTTGATTGTTGGTGCAATCCATTGGGGAGTTTCCAACACACTCTTGTACAAAGGGAAAAAATCCAGACTGTGATTGTGAAATGGTTAGAGCTGGTTGTGAAAGATGGCGTGAATCTATCCAGTAGCATTTAGCAGTCGAGCTAGGAATTAAAAACATGCCAGAGGCCAGGATCAACTAACCGGATCACAGGTACTGTAGATTTTGAAGCTGTAGCAGAAGGCAAGACTCTCAGTGCTCTGAATGAGCATTCAAATTGGGTCAGTGCGATCAAAGGGAAAGGACTTGGCTCAATGGGAGAGCAAATGCTTAGCAGGCAGAAGGTCTCAAGTTCGATCCCTGTTATCTCCAGGTAGAACTGAGCAAGTATTTTCTGAGACCAGGGAGAGCAGCCACCAGTCAGTGCAGGCAACTAGAAATTGCCTGCTTCCTAACCTCATGGAGATGTTTTGTGCCGTAGATAAAAATAGGGAGGCTTGTGCCTAGAGGAAATGGTAGCCTAGAATGGTGGTGCTGGTGCTGCTCCTTCTGTTGCTTCCTCCAACGGTAGTCAAGGCTCACACGGCCAAATGTAAGCTACGCGATCCACATCCTCCACTGCACAAGTATCGTCGGCCAGGAGATGTTCTCATTGGTGGCATCGCCTCGCAGAGCTTCATCATGTCCCAGTCAGTCCATTTCACCAGACAGCCCCCGCCAGCCATCCCTGATGAACTGAGGTAAGGAGCTACTCCTTGCAATAAGCTCATTTCAGAATTTTAACTTTGAGGGTAACTCTGTTTTGTACCAACATCAAAAGAGTGCTTTAGCTTGGCTGCGGTAGGAGACTGACCGGATCTGATTGGAGAGATCAAGTCCCAGAATCTTCCGCAATTGGATTCATAATAAATTCACTGTAATTGTCGGGCCACTGATTTGAACTGTGTAACTGTCCTCAGCCCTCGCTGCAGAATTTTCCTCAACTGTCTCCCCCCTCACAGTCACTCAGATGATCTTGCTCCTACAATTTTTCAAAAATCGTCCCAGAACGATGGTGCAATCCTAACCAGAGCGGGAACCGGCAAGCTGGTTGGTCTGTGTTGTCTCCTGTGCATGTCGGGAGGCAGCTGGAAGCTCCATGGGGCAAGGGGAGGTTTGTTCCCTTGCCCCAGGGTAAGCCCCAGCCAGGCTGATGGGGCTCCTTGGATCTGTGCCTGCCATTGAGCAGGTGCAAGCCTGACACACCTGCAGCGGCCTGGATTGGGCCCCACGGCCAGGGGGTCAGGGATTTGGACGTGCATCTCCTCCCCCCTCCTTAGGCTTCCCTGTCCCCTGGAACACGCTCCCTCCGCCCCATTCCACCCCCTGCTGCCTACCCCCACCTTTTGGACTTTTTTCAGACTCAGGGTGGATGGCGCAAGTCTGTGTGCTGGCCACTCTGACTCCAAGAGTGGTCCAAACATAATTTACGATGGCCCTTGTGCTGGCCAAATTTTGCTGGTTTAGCTTATGCTGGCCTAACTCAGTTTAGGATTGCATCCTAAGTAACAGAGAAGTCATGCCATAAGCATGAACAGAGAAGTCACAAAGATGATCAACAGTGATAAACAGTTCATCATGTATGGAATACTTTTCTTATACAAAACACAACTTTTCTTCCATACCAGTGCAGTACCTAAGAATTACCAGCACATTCTGGCTTTGTCATTTGCAGTGGAGGAAATCAATGGAAACCATCACATCTTACCCAATGTTACTTTGGGCTTCCACATCTATGACAGCTTTTTCAATGCTAAGTGCACATACCATGCCACGATGCTCCTTACATCCACCCTTGAAGGCTTTGCCCCCAACTACAAGTGTAGCCCTCAGAGTAACTTGATAACAGTCATTGGGGGGCTGGACTCCCAAATCTCCCTTCATGTGGCAACTGTATTAGATATCTACAAAATTCCACAGGTAGGATGCACGAATTGGTCTTTTTGAGCAGTGCATGATGGAAAAGCTTTTCAAATGTCTGTTACACTTCTGGGTGTGAGATTGGAGGCTTGCAGACACCAAAAAGAGAAGTTGATGCAATCAGGTGGGCATTGGGCATGTGGGTTTTTTCTTCAAATATATGTTTAGAAAATCAGTTTCAAAACTATTTGTTCCTAACTGAAAACAAAACACCATTGTGAACTGGGACTATACTCATGTGGGTAGTTTGGAGCCCAAGTGATATTCAGTAGCACAGTAGCACAATCCAGTAGCATAGCTAGAGGGGGAACAAAATGGTACGTATTGCCGGTGAAGCACCATGTCAAAGGCCATGGGAGGCACATGGGAGGGCCATGTGCCATCAGAGCCACTTTGGGCAGCGATGGCCATGCACAGGAGGCATCATTAAGTTCCTTACTGTGTTTCTCCCTCTCGCTATGCTACTGAGACAATCAGAATTCGTAATTAGGGCACAGTCTTACCCAACATTCCAGCACTGGCATAGCTGTGCCAATGGGGCATGTGCTGCTTCCTGCAATGGAGTCGTCGTCACGGAGGCCCCCTCAAAGCTGCATTGCGGGAAAGTTGGTTAGGATTGTGCCCTTATTTTCAGTCCCAATCCTACTCTGGCCTTGCCCTTTCGGGACTAGCATTCGGGCAGCAGAAGGCTCTTGAAAGGGGTGTGAAAGCCAGGCTGTGGTGCTTGCTGCCAATCTCCTGCTGCAAATGAGAAGAAGCATGGCGCATGGTGCATGTGGCAGTGGCTCTGGGAAGCCCCTTAAGCACTGGTACATTGGCAGTGGGAGTGAGGAGGTCAGGGTCATTCTGGGGTGAGGAGATGGGAAGGGCAGGGGCAGGAAAAGGACCAGAAGAGAGGATCAGAGTGACCAATGCATAGGCAAGAGCTTCATTTTTTCTGCCCACGCTGCCCACTTTCTCTCCTTGAACATATGGAAGAGGGGCAGGAAGGATGTGAGCAGGCTAACCACGAGGAACAGCTACTGCCCTGGATCAACTGACAGATGCTGACCCCTCTCTCTCCACATATGAAAATAAGAAGAGCCCTGCTGGATCAGGCCAAAGGCCCATCTCGTCCAGCTTCCTGTACCTCACAGCGACCCACCAGGTGCCCCAGGGAGCCACAACCAGGTGCCTGCTGGTTCTGGTGTTTTGAGAGAGGGAAAAGAACATCGCTTTATCGACTCTATCCCTTCCGTTCCATGCATAATTCTGTAAGTCTCAATCTTGTCCCCCCTCAGGCCCCTTTTTCCTAGGCTGAAGAGCCCCAAACACTGCAGTCTTTCTTCATAAGGGAGGTGCCCCAATCCCATAATCATTTTCATCGCTTTCTTCTGCACCTTTTCCAATTCCACTATGTCCTTTTTGAAGTGCGGCGACCAGAACTGGACACAATATTCCAGGTGTGGCCTTACCATCGATTTGTACAATGGCATGATAATATTGGCTGTTTTATTCTCACCCCCTTTTTTAATTACACCAAGCATGGAATTGGCCGCATAACTGCTGCCGCACACTGGGTCGATACTTTCATTGAATTGTCCACCAGCACCCCAAGATCTCTCTCTTGAGCTGTCACAGACAGCTCAGAACCCATTAGCCTATAGGTGAAGTTTTGGTTTTTTGCCCCAATGTGCATCACTTTACATTTGTCTATGTTGAAACGCATCTGCTGTTTGGCTGCCCATTCCCCCAACTTGGAGAGATCCTTCTGGAGCTCTTCACAATCCCTTCTAGTTTTCACCACCCGGAAAAGTTTTGTGTCATCTGCAAACTTGGCCACCTCGCTGCTTATCCCTGTCTCCAGGTCATTTATGAATAAGTTGAAAAGTACCGGCCCCAAGACAGATCCCTGGGGTGCTTCGCTTTTCACCTCTCTCCATTGTGAAAATTGCCCATTGATCCCCACTCTTCGTTTCCTGGCCCTCAACCAATTCTGAATCCATAAGAGGACCTGCCCTCTTATTCCCTGACTGTGAAGTTTCTTGAGCAACCTTTGGAGGGAGACTTTGTCAGACGCCTTCTGAAAATCCAGGTATATGATATCCACAGGTTCACCCACATCCACGTGCCTGTTGACCTTTTCAAAGAATTCCAAAAAGTTTGTGAGGCAAGACTTACCCTTACAGAAGCCATGTTGACTTTCCTTCAGCAGCACTTGTTCCTCTACGTGTTTTAGGATTTTATCTTTGATGAGGGTTTCCACCATCTTACATGGAACGGACGTTAGGCTGACTGGCCTTTCATTTCCAGGGTCCCCCCTTCTCCCTTTTATGTTTAGAAAATGTAAGAACACTTGAACACTTGACAATGCAAGAAAACATGTTAAGCCAGATAAGCATCCTGGGGGGCAAATTCAGAAGAAAAGGGGGGTATAAATAGTGAAAAATATAATTCTTTTCTGTTTCTTCTTTGCTCAATGTTTGTATCTAGCTCACATATGGCCCTGCACCAACGATGAGTGATAAAACCCCAGGGCTCCCCTTCTACCAGATGGTTCCTAAAGAAAAACTTCAGCATGCAGGGATTCTCTCTCTGCTTCTGCATTTCAGCTGGACATGGATTGGGGTCCTTGTGATGGATAATAGCAGTGGAGAAAGATTTCTGCAATCCATCATTCCACTCTTTTCCCAGGGGGGCATCTGTTTTGCCTTCATAAGGAGTATCCCCCAAGTTACTTTTGAAACAGAAATTAACAGTATGGTTAACAAGGGGATAAAAATATATGACGTAATCATGGGGAGTCAAGCCAATGCAGTGCTGGCCTATGGAGAATCTTATTCCATATCATTTTTAAGATGGTTTCCATGGTTATCAAACATGCAGCTTGTGAACAGTGCACCAAAAGGTAAAGTCTGGATAGTGACCGCCGAGATGGAGCTCACTTCATTTTCTTATCAACGGACTTGGGATACAGAAATCCTGAATGGTGCCATAGCCTTCGCAGTGCACTCCAATGATCTGCCAAGATTTCCCCATTTTGTGCAGAGCACAAATCCATCCAGCGCAAGAGCAGATGGCTTTATCAGGGACTTCTGGGAACAGGCGTTTGATTGTATACTCCCAAAATCAGTTCCAGGCAAGGTGCGGGGGAGAACTTGCAAAGGGAAGATGAAGCTGGACAGTCTACCTGCCCCTATTTTTGAAGTCAAGATGACTGGCCACAGCTACAGCATCTACAATGCGGTCTCTGCTGTGGCCCACGCTTTGCATGCCAGGTCCTCCTCTAGACTCAAGCACAGATCAACGGTTCAGAAAGCGAGACTAGAAGTTCAAAGCACACATTCGTGGCAGGTAATGATCTGGTCACCTTCATGTGTCCAAGCAGCATGCCTTTCAGCAGCGCAGCGTGTCGTTCATGTGCTCTGCATTGCTCCTACCACCTGGTATGGGGGGAGGGAATTGTATGTTGTAGCTCCATAAATACTGTTTTGACCCCACTGTAGCTATGCTACTAGTCGGACCCAATCTGTGCATGATCTCACATTGCTTCCTCTGCCCATACAGTCATTTGATGGTCATATTTCATTCATCCTTCTCCGCTTTCCCCTTTTTACACTATGAATTGCCTATCTGTGCTGTATCTGCTCTTGCATTTTGCTGAGTCATGCTGGGCAATAAGTCAGCACCATTAAGAATTATTTTTCTCCTATCAACCTACCCATACCAGAAAAATTAACATTAAATTTTCTTTTTTTGGCACCCATTAGAGATTTGTGTGATATTTGAGTTCCACATGCAGCCTTTTCTAAACTCTTGACTTTTCCACTTTCAATCCAGCTTCACCACCATCTGAGAGGTCTTTCCTTTAACAACAGTGCTGGGGACACAGTCTCCATCAACCAGGATGGGGAGCTGGAAGCTGGATTTGACATTCTCAACTGGGTCATTTACTCAAACCAATCTTGCAAAAGAGTGAAAGTTGGAAGGATGAATGCCCAGGTTCCCCCAGAGCAAGCGTTCAGCATTAGTGAGGGAGTCATAAAATGGAATAGATTGTTTAATCAGGTAGGATCACAGTCTTGGGAGACTGTGCAATTTTCTCTGTTGAATTAGCAGGACCTCCTAGTGTAGATAAGCATAGTAAATTTCCTTGGCTTTGGTAATGAAAAATGCACTTTTGGAGTTTTTGATGTACAAATGTTCTATGCTCTTGCAGATACAGTCAGCCCACCACATCCAAGGGAGGCAGACCAAACATTACAACCAACCGCAGATCGAAATGTAAAAAAAAAAAAAAAAAATCACCCCCTGAAAAAAGAAAATTCACATAATTTTGTGAATTTGCAGACCTGTAGCAGAATCAGATCTGGAATCAGATCTCTCTGAAGCACTGTTGTCTCATTCGCTTTGCACCTGCCATTTCCAGCACTTTTATGCAATTATGTAATTTTACACCATTTAAGCAATTGTACACCATTATGCGATTTTGTAAAATTTTATGAGTGGGCTTCAGCATGCACTTTTTTTGTACCGCACGGCATCCCAGAACCAACCTTCTGCAGATCCAATGGGCACACTGTATTAATTACAACCTGGGACAAGGGACTTTAAAACAGGATAGTATTTGGAATACACATTAAATCAGCATTAATGCTTTTGAAATGCTGTTTACATGGAAGAGCATTTCAGGGGAGAGAGCATTTCAGAGGCCAAGCACCATAATAGAAAAAGCCCCAACCAAGTGCCAAAAGGCAACAGGATGACCTCACAAGATGGTAGACCCCTACTGAAGGAGGTGTTCCTTTTAGTGTCATTTCGGTCTTTGCAGGTCATCACGAACAGCCCACTCCACTGTTAGTGGTGATCCACTGCCTGTGTGGTGATGCAGCGGTTGCAGTGTGGTGTCCGCTATATCCTATGAGGCCTTCTAGAGGCCTCCTCAGGGCAAGGAAGGAGGCTTTGTGTTCCGTTGCCCCAGGACACAAATTGTGTGTTTTGTGTACGTTTAGATTTCCAGTGGTTTATTCTTATAGTTCTCCTCTTCTATTTTTGAATTAGACGAGGCCTCTTTCTGTATGTACTAAGGGTTGCCATCCTGGCTACAGCAAGAAAGTCATGGAGGGAGAACCATTTTGTTGCTACGATTGCATCCCGTGCCCAGGAGGGAAGATCTCAGACCAAATGGGTAAGATACTGAGGGCGCCTTCCTAAACTGAGTTAGGCCGGCATAAACTAAGCCAGCAAAGTTTGGCTAGTGCAAGAGCCACCGTAAAGTATGTTTGGACCACTCTTGGAGTCAGAGAGACCAGCACACAGACATGAGCCATTCTCCCTGACTCTGAGAGCAGTCTAAACACGCTTTGCGGTGGCCCTTGTGCCAGCCAAACCTTGCTGGCTTAGCTTATGCTGGCCTAACTCCTGTTTAGGATTGCGCTCTTCATCAGTTATCCCAAAGGAATGTGTATGTAAATCCATACATTCATCAGTATTATGTACCCTTTGTGTTGAAGCATGATGGGAAGTTTAAGAGGGATAGATTGATTAATGAGTGTTTTTTTATACATAAATGTGTGTGTGTGTGTGTGTGTGTGTGTGTGTGTGTGTGTGTGTGTGTGTGTGTGT
>JAJKFI010007839.1:0-10110 GCA_029204185.1 Lerista edwardsae
TCCTTCCATATAATCCTGCCCGTACTCTTAGGTCTTCGGGGGGGGGGCTTTTGACAGTGCCGCCACCGGGAGAAGTGAGAGGGGTGGCGGCCAGGAATACGGCCTACTAGGTGGTGGCCCCCCGACTTTGGAACACCCTCCCCTTAGAATTAAGAACTGCTCCCTCTTTGGCAACATTCCGGCAGGGGTTGAAGACCTTTTTATTTCAACAAGCTTTTATATGTTGACAGGCAGACTGGTATTTTTTACATCTTTCAATCCACGGGGCTTGTTTAAATTTTAACTGTTTTTAATATTGTTTTTAATATGTTTTAATTGTATATAGTGTGGCTTGTATTGCCTTTTAATTGTTTGTATGCCACCTTGTGTGCCTTCGGGCAGAAAGGCGGGGTAGAAATCAAATAAATAAATAAATAAATAAATAAATAAATAAATAAATAAATAAATAATAAGGAACTGCCCCATAAAGCAGTCAGCTAAGCATAAAGTTAGTTTATGCTGGTGCATTTCTGTTGCTAGGCAAGCCTACATATGGTCAGCCTCAGTGGCATAGCTAATGCAGGTGTAGCCCGGTGCCAAGGGCAAAATGATACCCCGGAAGTGATGTCACAAAAGGAAGTGACATCACATCTGGAAGTACCAGCACACCTTTTTTTTTTTAAGGTAAAAAAATTGGAGGGAATCTGCTTCCCCCCCCCCCCGCAGCAGTATTTTCCCAGTTTTAGCAAACCACAAATTTTACATGAAAATTGTATTTTTGTTTTCTGGGTTTTTGGCCACAACTTTTGATAAAGATATTACACTCTGGTTTATGTCATTGCATTCTGCATTAAATTACCTTTTCAATGATATCTAACATGGTGGTATTATTCATACATACAAAAGTGTTCACAATTTTGGCCACTAGGTCAAGCTCAGCTTGTTGCCCCCTCTAAAGCTTGTTGCCTGGTGCAATTGCACCCCCCCTGCACTTCTTTAGTTACGCCCCTTGTCAGCCCTAGTTCTCGTTGCACTAGTTGCAGCTTACTAGCCACACTAACCACTACTGTTGTTGCTTTAATAATAATAATAATAATAATAAGTAGTAGTAGTAGTAGTAGTAGTAGTAGTAGTTGTCAAGGCCTGCAAGGTCCTGGAGTAATATTCCTGGAGGGCACGCCAGGCTCAGGCCAAGGTGATCACCAGCACCTGCGGAGGGGGAATATGTGCCCAGCTGCACGATCCCCAGGTAACACGGTGATTGGCTGAGCAGATGCATCAAGGGCCGGATGCTGCCACTGCTCAGTGTGGGTTGTGTCTAGGAGAAGGAAGGTTGTTTCCAAGCGTGTTACCATATCTGACTTGATTTATGTGTGCTGACTTCTGGAACGGTACTCTGACTATTCTTCTTGGACTGCCCCCTGTACTCTGGAAATAAACTTTTCTGCTGTGAGTGAGTGTCCTGTGAGTGAGTGTCCTGTGCTTATTTGGGGCGATACCAGCTTTGCTACACCAGGCCGCACTCAGCCACACCCTCCTGGCCCCAGGAGGATACAGCTGGCACTTTTTCTCAACTTAAAAGTAGTAGTAGTAGTAAGAAAGACCGTTAGCGCACTCACACGCTAACGGCCCATTGCCCCGCCTCCCAGGGGACTTGCAGGCTGGTGCTGGCCAGCCATTGGCTGATAGGACCGCGGGGAGTCGGGCCATTGCCCACAGCACGAGGCCAGCTCGTGCTGCTCCTCAGTGCGGTCCCGGACAGCGAAGCCCACCCGCCCGCCCTGTAACTAGGCTGGGATTAGCTGGTCGCTCATCGAGGGCCAGGTAGGAATTTTTTGCTGTTCTTCTGATTGGCTGTTGAAGAGCAGTTTTTTCGCCTACCCCAGTCTGGTTACGGCGGCTTGTTGTCAGGCGGTGGCAGTTAGATAATAGCCTCGGCCACTGGCATGAGAGGTGCGGGGTAAGGGGAGAAAAACCAGACAGCTCACGGTGTCCATGCCGGGGCAGCAAGGTCAGGGGTGAATCTCGGCAGCTCCGATGACGCCAACCCGGCTCGAGGAGCAGCTGAGGGAACCCTATTGACTGGCTCTGAGGGGCCAGCTGCCCAGGTCCCTTAGGGGGCAACGAAGACAGCCATCCAGGGTAAGGACTGGATTGGCTCGAGTTGTTTGGTTCGCCCAATGAGATCAAGGGGGGGGGGGTGATCGCTAGGACCACCACCCCAGGTAGTACTCTGCACCTGGAAAGGGGGTGATAGCTACACCCCCTTTCAACCTGTCATAGTTAGGCAGTCCTTGTTTGCCAATCCCTGTATGTTATTTCAATAAAGTGGCCCTATTTGCATCCAAGCAACAGTCTGCTGTCTTTATTGGGAGTGCCTGGGTAATATTTCTATACAGTGGTTTACAGAGAAAAATAAATAAATAAATAAATGGTCCCCTGTCCTGTAAGGGCTCACAATCTAAAAAGATGTGGAAACAGCTGCTAGAAGATGCAGAAACAGTCACCCCACTGCTCTGAGGTGAAGGGGGGCAGTTACTCTCCCCTTGCTGACTATAAGAATCACCACTTGGAAAAGTGTCTCTTTGCCCAGTTAGCAGGGACACTAGCAATAGGTAGGATACAATTTACAGCAGTGGTAAACTATGTTGACTATGCAGATTATGCTGCCATGAGCAGCCAGACTGCCGTAAGAGGTGAGTGGCTAGGATGGACCAAGAGTCTCACTGGAGCAGGTAAGGTCGCACAGCGGGTAGAACAGGGTGGGCGGAAGTAGGCAGGGGTGGCTGGAATAGGGAAGTGATGGGGCATTAAGAGTACTTCTAGCCAACTTTCCGGCCCCAGAGTAAGGGCAAGGCAGCTCTGTAAGGGAACAAACATTCCCTTACCTTGAGGAGGCCTCCATGACCATAACTCCACTTCAGGATGCAGCACATGCCCCTTTGGCACAGCTAGGTCAGTGCTGGAAAGTTGGTTAGGATTGTACATTTAGCATATATAGCATGGGATTTGTTGCCCAATTACAGTGTGTTGGTTGCCTAGTTATAGTGGGGCACAAATAACTGGTATAAAGAAAAAACAGATGCAAATATTCAGGGACACCAATGACTGGAAGTGCAATCCTAACTTGGAGTTAGGCCAGCATTGTTAGGCCAGCAAAGTTTGGTTGGCACAAGGGCCACCGTAAACTATGTTTGGACCACTCTCTGAGTCAGAGAGGCCAGCACACAGGCATGCACCATCCTCCCTGACTCAGAGAGTGGTCCAAATATGCTTTACAGTGGCCCTTGTGCCATTCAAACTTTGCTGGCTTAACTGTGCCGGCCTAACTCCAGGTTAGATTTGCACTCTAGATGAATGGGGCCAGACTGAGTTGAGCAACGAAGTATTGTCCAAATCAGCCATAAGTGGTTTGCAAGTAGTCTTAGTAGTCATTTGTATACTAAGATACACTTTGGTATATTACCCTACTTTCTTCTTCTTTCTTGTATAATATTTAACATGGGAAGTTAATGCCCTCTTTGGTTTTCCTTCCCAAGGTGGTTTGGATATTCTGCAATGGCCATCATGATCTCAGTTTTTTTTGTCTCTGCACTATGTGGGAAAAGTCCTTAGAATACAAATGGACTATGTCTGTTGTAAAATATGATTCAGCCAGCTTTTCAGCCATATAACTTCCATATGTAAACAATATTTACTTTGTGCATCCTCCTACATCCATTTAAATATTTCATTTATAATCTCTAAGTACCATTCCAGGGCTACAGTGGCTCAATATACATACATAAATGGGTAGCTAGAAAGAAAAGAACCAAGGAACGATTTTTATTAGGCATTGCTAATATCCTTTTCTCAAGACATCATTTTCTATTTTAAAAAATAGCAAAAAACAAATAGAAAGCCCTGTGAATGTACAGCAGTGGGGATAAAATAACTGAAGAAGGCACTTAGTAATTCCAGAGAAAAATAGAAAGCACACAGCCAAGAGAAGTGAAAAAATAAGACAGCTATAAAATCAGAACTAAATAACACAAATCTGCCCTTATAAATAGGGCCATTATCCCTGCTGTATGTAAACAGCAGCCGTTCCTGTGCCCAGAAGCAATGGCACTGTAGTGCTCTTGGAGGCAAGTGCTGGAAGATAGTTGGAAGATCCAGATTGCGCTCATCCAAACGAAGTTCCTTTATCACACAAATATGCCCAGTGACCACGCCAAGTCAGGAATCTGGACTTGGACAACGTTTGGACAACTGTGCTCAGGAATCATTATCTACAGCCACAGAAAAAGAGCTGGAAAATTGGCCAAGGGAAACAGTACCTTGAGGCAGAGAAGAATGTTAGCAAGGAGGGCGTGTCAGCTAGATGACTCATCTCCAGGAAGTTCAGAGCTAAACACTTGTCCAGAGGCAGTGTGCATTTTGGTCGTGATCCCAGCCCATCAAGTTGAAAATCAGTCAAGGCCTAATTGTTCTTATTTACAGTGTGTTAAGAACTCTTCCATCCCTGTTAACCCTCCAGTGGAAGCTTCTTCTATTTAATATGTCCATCTTAGTTCTATTTTGGTTTTTAATTTTTTAATTTTTTCTTTAATACCATTATTCTTGTTCATGTCATTTGGTTTGCTCTGTTGGCTGCTGTTGTAGAAATTTTAGGCACAGTCCTTGGCATGCCTACTCAGAAGTAAGTCCCACTGTGTTCAATGGGGCTTACTCCCAGGAAAGCGTGTATAAGATTGCAGCCCCACATGCCTACTGCCTCTGACTTTTGATTTTGAATTGATTGTGGTTGATGTGTACAGTATTGTATTATGGATTTACTGCAGTTTTAAGTATATTGTAAGCCACCTTGTGCATGCAGATAACAAGGGTATAAATAAAGTATAAACAGTTAAAATATGTTATAAATAAAGCAGTGGTTCCCAAACTGTGGGTCGGGACCCACCAGTGGGTCATGAGCCAATTTCAGGCTCCTAGAGCACCTAGAGCACCTTTCCTGAATTCCCAGGAAAGCAGCAAGCTCTGGCATCACAATGATGGCACTTTTGGTCATGACATCACTTCCAGTGGATCCTGTACATTCTAAAAAGTGGGTCCTGGTGCTAAAGCAGTTGAGAACCACTGAAATAAAGTATATGTGCTCAGTTGTGCATAATAGTATGCCAATTACTATAGCCTCTAAAGAACATGCTCTGAAATTGTCTAGCTTGCAGCAAAGATCTGCCCATAGGGATTCATTGATGCATTTTGCACCTTTTCTGACTCCATTGATACCCACAGCTATGTAATCTGCATCCTGGTATCAATAATATTAAGGTGTAATCCTGATGATTATGTTCATGTTTCCATATAAAATTATTGTCAGTAGGTCCATGGAGAATATTAAAAATTCTGCACAGGTGGTGGCATTTGAGGAAAGAACATGTTCCCATCGTGCTGAGCAATTAAATAATATCATTCCAAATTGGATCAGAGGCACGCTGCAGGAATAATACTTAACAAGCAAGAAGAGTAACTCAAGCAAATTCTCAGATAGAGAAGATCAAACTCATCAGCCTAAAAAAAAAAAATTCAAACATGTATCCCTTAGGCAATCTGATAATTAACAGCATTTTGACCTTAATTTTTTCCCATGTTTGAGAAATGCTGTCTTTCTCACAGCATGGAGTGGATGAAAGAGCTTTCCCCTGCTAGCCAATAGTGGCAATTTAGATTCTCTTCCTAGAACAGGAATCTGTGTTGTTTTTCTCACAGGTAAATTTAAAATCTCATTATACTCTGATTATTTTGCCCAAGCACTGAAGTACTCAGAGGGAATTTCAGGCATTTAAGTAAAGCTATAAGCATCTGTTTGCCTAGAATGGGAAGTTTTTAATAAGACTGTTGTTACTGATCATGATAGCCAAAGAATGTGAGATGTCAATTCAGATTTGTCTATAGGAAAAGATGCACACTGAAAATCACTGGTGCATTTTCTTATTCTCGGAAAGAACACAACAAACGCTCAGAAAACACCAGACAAAGGTCATTTGAGAAAAAGCAATCCTTTTGAAGTAAAGGTTCACCTTGCAACTCAGAGTGATAGGAATAATCCTATGACAGGCGAATGACAGAAAGCAGAATTAAGGAAGAGGATTACGCTACACTGGTGATGTGCAGAGTGTAGTTGGTGTGACCACATTCTTTTAGAGCAGTGTTATTCAAACAGTGGGTCAGAACCCACTTGGTGGGCCGCGACCAGCTCTCAGGTGGGTAACGGAAAACTGGGAGCAGCCATCTTGGAAACTGCAGACCTTATTCTTGTTATATTCTTTTTCTGAGTGTTAACAGTTTGAATTTTCAAGTGAGAGTTTTTTAAAGTTTTGTTTTTAGTTCAGTGCTTTTACATCATACTTTGTCCTCATCGTGCTTTCTGTCAGGGATGTTTCATGGTTGCATAATTGCTGCAGTCCAAGAATGCCAATTTGTATTTCAGGAGTATCATTTTATTCAGTTACAGTGACAGCACTTCCTGCTTGATGATGTCACTTCCTGTCACAACATCACTTCCAGGGTAATGACATCACTTCCGGTGTGTCCTGAAACAAGTGCCATTCTACAAAGTGGGTCCCGGTCTAAAAAGTTTGAATGCCAGTGTTTTAGAGAATACGGTCAATCTGTTTGTTAGCCCAATCTGATTATGACTGTAATTCTCTTTCAATAGCTTGGAAATTAATTGAATCCATTATAGAGAACCCCGGCTTTGTTGCCCACAGACAATTATACTTATCAAAGTTTGATGTAGGTGTAGGTATATAGTATTGATAGATTAATTTTAAGCTATTTGAGGAGGGTTTTTAAAGGATATTTCTATGCTTGGAGAATAAGAAAAAGAATGTTTTGGTGGGTTCACATTCCGTTTCCTATCGACTGTGCTATAAGCTATTCTCTAAATGGGAGAAGACAGCTTCATTACCTTCCAGAGAAATGATTTAAGTTATGTTCTGCAAACGATGCCTATTTTAAAAGGAATCATCTAGTTTTATCATCTGAGAGTGGCTTCACATCTTACCAGGAAGAACCACAGATGAAGCACCCATGAGCTGCGATGATATTTCCTTACTTTGAGATTCCAGGATAATGTGTTAAAAGTGGGAACTAATGAATTTTCCTTATGAAGAAATGTGTGATCGGCTCCTCAGGGACAGGGGAGCCCCTCTATCACCCCCTGGCTGAAGCTGTGATAGTTCCTTGTGTGCATTTCATTTCATATTTATTACTATTATAACAACACCCCAGAACAAAAGATGTTTCAAAGTATCTATAGTTTTGCTGCTAATGTCAAGCTAGGCTTCAGCAGTATGTGAATCGAGAACTACCAGATGTACAAGCTGGTTTCCGAAGAGGCAGAGGAACTAGAGATCACAGTGCCAACATTCGCTGAATCATGGAGAAAGCAAGAGAGTTCCAGAAAAACATCTACTTCTGCTTCATTGACTACGCTAAAGCCTTTGATTTGTGGATCACAACAAACTGTGGCAAGTTCTTGAGGAGATGGGAGTACCAGACCACCTGATCTGTCTTCTGAGAAACCTGTATGTAGGTCAGGAAGCAACAGTTAGAACTGGACATGGAACAACTGATTGGTTTCAAATTGGGAAAGGAGTACGACAAGGCTGTATACTGTCACCCTGCTTATTTAACTTATATGCAGAACACATCATGAGGAAGGCAGGGCTGGATGATTCACAAGCTGGAATCAAGATTGCTGGGAGAAATATCAACAACCTCAGATATGCAGACGACACCACTTTAATGGCAGAAAGTGAGGAAGACCTCAAGAACCTTCTGATGAGGTGAAAGAGGAAAGTGCCAAAATGGGCTTGAAGCTCAACATTAAAAAAACTAAGATCATGGCAACCACTCCCATTACTTCCTGGCAAATAGAAGGGGAAGAAATAAAGTGATAGACTTTACTTTCCTAGGCTCCAAGATCACCGCAGACGGTGACTGCAGCCATGAAATTAAAAGACGCTTACTTCTTGGGAGGAAAGCTATGGTGAACCTAGACAACTTAATAAAAAGCCGAGACATCACCCTGCCAACAAAGGTTTGCATAGTCAAAGCGATGGTTTTCCAAGTAGCAATGTATGGATGTGAGAGCTGGACCATACGAAAGGCAGAGCGCTGAAGAATAGATGCTTTTGAATTATGGTGTTGGAGAAGACTCTTGAGAGTCCCTTGGACTGCAAGGAGATCCAATCGGTCAATCCTCCAGGAAGTCAAGCCTGATTGCTCCCTGGAAGGACAAATCCTGAAGCTGAAGCTCCAATACTTTGGCCACCTCATGAGAAGAGAGGACTCTTTAGAAAAGACCCTCATGCTGGGAAAGATGGAAGGCAAAAGGAGAAGGGGGCAGTAGAGGATAAGATGGTTAGACAGTGTCACCGAAGCAATGAACATGAAATTGGACGAACTCCGGAAGCTAGTGGAGAACAGGGAGGCCTGGCGTGCTGTGGTCCATGGGGTCGCGAAGAGTCGGACATGACTTAGCAACTGAACAACAATAGTTTTGCTGATTAACATTTTTCTTTCCTGATTAAAATTGGCCTTTACAAATTAATCAATTAACACTTTTGCTGATTAATCTACTCTGATTAGACTGATTAAGGTTTGCATTGCTGTTATTATTACTGTTTAATATTCGTGTTGCCCTGAGCTATGCACTGAGTTCTCTAGCATGATTACAAATGCTCATAATTAACAACATTCAGGCGTAGCTCATAATTGCAAGGTGGGCTGAAATCCACTAATGAACACCTTCATGCGGCATTTTTTAAAAGAAGCTTATCCTCTTCCGAACTTGCCCCACCACTTCAGGGACTCCTGCTGTCCCATTGCACTTCTAGTGGGAGAGCAGCCACCAGCACCATAGAGCCAATATGTAGCTTATACGTCTGGTCCTCCCACTGTCTCTTTAGCCCCAGGCCAGGAGACAAGTAAAGCAACACTCCACTGGTTTTCTGGCTCTTTCCCTGGGCCTGCCCCAGTCCCAGGGAAGCAGATACAGAGCAGTGCTCAGGTAGCCTGTCCAGAGACCTCTCATCACTGGCCTTGTGTACCTAGTCCTTGGACCTCCCCTTCTTGGGTTGTCTCTCTTCCATCCCCATGCTCAGCTTCACTGGTCCAGCCCTGGGATTAAAGGGCCACTATCGCCCAGCGTAGGGATGCCCTCAACCTGTGAGATGCAGGTAACCCTGTGTCTTGATGTCTGGGAGATAGTGGGAGGACCAGATATATAGCCATACCTTGGCTGCCTGGTTCCAGGGTTGTGATGGGACAGAGTCCCTGAGATGAGGGGGCCAGTAAAGGTATAGCCAACAGTGCAATGAGCCACACTACTAGGAACTTTGAGAACTGTGTGACAGTCTCTCACCAGTTCTTAAACTCATGGGTAGATTTCAAACTAGTGAACGCTCAAAAACGCTCAAAATCTGGTGGACTGTGACAGCAGTGATAATAACAGTCCTATGTTGATATCTCTGAGATTCCCAGGATCCTGGCTAGAACCCAAATTGCAAACATAATACTTGCTTAGATTGTTTTAAAGTGTGGTGATGATGATGATGATGATTGACTTGTGTTGACTTTCTGGCTTATACAAAGTTTCACTTACATCTTCTGTCACCCCAATCCTAAGATAAAATAACAAACTGTGGAGAGTTATCAAAAGTCTGGGAAACACTGCATTGAACAGGTGACAGTTAGAGGCCTAGGGAAAAAAAACACTTTGTTTTGTCATAAATGCTAAACACATTGAGAGTTGTTCTCCAGCAAGGCTGATTTCCAGCAGCTCATTTTTGAGACCCCCCCTCAGGGCCAGTTTACACTTGACATGGCAAATGTATTCATTCATTCATTCATTCATTCATTCATTCATTTATTCATTCTATTTTTAGACTAGTTTTCTAAGCAGCTCAAACGGATCTACATGAAAGAAAGAAAGAACAGAAAGCATCATAACACCGCCCATAGGTCAATAAAATGTGAATAAAATGAAAACACATTATGGGCCAGTTAGGGTTAAAATATGTTAGGGTTAAAAAGTACACACACACACACACACACACACACACACACACACACACACACACA
>JAJKFI010007928.1:0-11027 GCA_029204185.1 Lerista edwardsae
GGGAGAATGGTGCCCTTTCTGTGTGGAGCCTCCCCCAGCTGCCTGGCTACCACAGGATACAGCAGTAACCAACTGGCTACTGGGTTCCTCACCGGTCAGGCAATTCAGGGCTCAGTCCTAACCAATTCAGGTTGCGTTGCAGCACATTGCGTCGGCCCAACAGAGGGCGCTGGATGGCGCCCTGAGGCAAAGTCCTGTAGTGAGACCAACAAATGCCCTGCATTCGCTGAGGCGACTCTGGATGCTCTTGGGTTTTCTGTTCAATCCAGCTGCCTGGGCAGGCATAAAGGTTTGGACACAGCCCAAGCTGTCTGCCCCTGATTGCACTCCGCACAAGGGACTTTTTGTTGTTGTTCAGTCGCTAAGTCATGTCCGACTCTTTGCAACCCCATGGACCACAGCACGCCCGGCCTCCCTGTCCTCCACTCGGAGCATCTTAAAAGATACTAGAACAACAGACGGACTCTATCCATGCAATGGCATATACCTGGGGAATGTTATAGAGGCTCAAGATGGTGGCCATTTGAATGGAGTGGTCTATATTGAGCCCTGCAATGACTGGCAAGATATTCCTGTTGTTTCCACACTTGTAGTTCAGTACATTCCTTTGCTGAGTGCAGAGTAGATCCAGGGTGGTCCCATGCATTCCCATTTCATTTAGAAGGTGGTCATAGATGTCGTATCCCAGGGTCACATTGGGCAAGAGGTTGGGGTTCCGATTGATCTCATCAGTGGTGAAAATGAAGGAGAGGAGATGATGATAATGTTTACTATTTATTCTGCAATGAGAGTTCATGTCCACCACATTGTCACAAGCACCACCTTATATCTATGTACTAAAACATCTTGAGCACAATGTGAAAAGGAGACAGGTATTGCCTCTGTTTAATCAGTGAAATTGGAAATTAATACAGTGCTGAATGTTAAACACCTGTGTGGCCAGCACAGCTTTATAACCTGTTTGTGGCACAGAGAGGTGGGTATGCCTGACGGAAGGCATCCTGACCCTGCATTGAAAGCCATCGTCACACACATGTAAGGCAGAAGGATGTGGTGGGGAGGGGGCACTTTGGGGTGGGGGAGGGCAGAATGGGGCAGATCAGGCCCAGAGGTGGTGGGATTGGGGGTGGCCTCCTCTGCTGTATCCTAACCCCCTTCCAGGCCTGTGTCAGCCCTCCAACTCTACACGGGGCTGATCCGTGTAGCCCAAGGAGCCTCTAAGCAATCTTCAAAGCAGCAACCCATTTCCTGGAGTAATTTTGTCTGCTTTGTAGAGCACTGACAAATCCAGGAGTTTCGTGCTCTGAATGAAAAATTAAACAAACAAACAAAAAACCAGTTTGGGGGGGCTCCTGACTCCCCTCGCAGACTCTTTCCTGGTATGGTGCAAATAGGGGACACCTTCAAGGACTGGCCTCTTCCTCCTCCCAATACTTATGTTTATAAGGCATGTGCAGCCTGTGTTTTTTTGCTGAAAATTGATTACTTGAGTGGCATGATCCTTCATATATTGTATTCTAACTACTCCGTAAGACAGTTTGTATCAGGGTCGTCACAGCAGTTCAGAATTGGAGGGAGAAGGATCGGTTTCCTTTATCAAATGCATTGCAGGTAGGAATTCTGTCTCTTGGACAGTCTACAGTGTTTGGGGCTCTTCGTGTTGCAGTTTCACATCTCACAGTCCAGAACTGGCTGAAACTGGCATTCCGTCTCTCCGTCTGAGGATCAGATAGAACACCTGTGTGTCCTTCAGCAGGCAGCTTCCCAGCTTGTTAGGGATAGTAGTTGTACTCCCTTTCTTGATAGTGTAGAATAAGCAGACAGTTTCACACGGGAAGCCCTGGCTGGAAACACTGCACATTCCCATGAGCTCATAGTGTTCTAAGAGTCACCCCATTGGGTAAAATGGGGCACAAGGGGTCTTCAGGTATCCACCTACCAGATACACTCTGGCTGCATCCCTTTGTTCTGTTGTTAGAAGGAGTTTTTCACTGTGTGTGCTTAAGATGTAAAGCTGCACTAAAACGCCGCCTGCGAGCGGCCCAAACTTCACCGGCTTCCTAGCCGGCAGATTGAACCTTTGTACCTTTCTTACTTTCGCTACAATAAAGAGACTTTGTTATGGAAATGTAGCGATTGCTTCAGTCCTTCGCTTTGGAGCGCTAAGGCAAGCGCTGAAATGGGTCTCCAAGCCCCCAACTCTGCTACTATTTACACAAATACACAACACTTCGGTCTAGAAAAGAAATGAGGGAGATGTACAAAATTATGCATGGGATGGATAGAGTGGATAGAGAAATGTTCTTTTCCGTCTCTGAAAACACCAGAACCAGGGGACTTCCACTTAAACTGAGTGTTGGAAGAGTTAGAACAGATGAAAGAAAATACTTTTTACTCAACTTGTGGAACTCCTTGACACAGGAGGTGGTGATGGCGTCTGGCCTAGGTGCCTTTAAAAGGGGATTGGACATGTTCATGGAGGAAACATCTATTGCATGCTACAGGCAGTGATGGGTATGTGCAACCTCCAGGTATTCAATGTAGGATACCTAAGGCTGAGTGCTAGGGAGAGGCAGAAGGATGTAGGCATCTTGTTGGTGCTCCCTGAGGAACTTGGCCACTGTGACACCACAGTCCTGTGACACCTGAAAAAACCCTCCCTGGATCCCACTAATCTAAATAACTTTCGGCCAGTCTCAAATATCCCATTTCTGGGCAAGGTGATTGAGCGGGTGGTGGCGTCCCAGCTGCAGAGGGTTCTGGAGGAAACGGACTATCTGGACCCATTCCAATCTGGCTTCAGGCCGGGGATTGGGACGGAGACTGCCTTGGTCACCTTGGTGGATGACCTACGCCGAGGAATGGACAGGGGGAGTGCGTCCCTGTTGGTCCTGCTGGACCTCTCAGCGGCCTTCGACACCATCGACCATGGTGTCCTTCTGGGTCGGCTGGCTGGGTTGGGGCTTGGAGGCACTGTTTTGCAGTGGTTCCGCTCCTTCCTGGCTGACAGATCCCAGAAGGTGGTGCTGGGGGACGCTTGTTCGGCACCCCGACCTCTTAAGTTTGGGGTGCCGCAAGGGTCTATCTTATCCCCCATGCTATTTAACATCTACATGAAGCCGCTGGGAGAGGTCATCCGGGGGTTTGGGGTGGGGTGCCATCAATATGCTGATGACACCCAACTTTATCTCTCCTTTCCCCCTGATTCTGAGGAGGCAGTTGAGGTCCTGAATCGTTGTCTGGAGGCAGTTGGGGGCTGGATGAGGGCGAACAAGCTGAAATTAAATCCGGATAAGACAGAGGTGCTCTTGGTCCGGAAATCCACAGCTCGGGTATTGGACTATCGCCCTGCTCTGAATGGGGTTGCACTCCCTCTGAAGGAGCAGGTCCGCAGCTTGGGGGTTCTCCTGGATTCACAGCTGCACCTGGAGTCCCAGGTGTCGGCGGTGGCCAGGGGAGCCTTTGCTCAGCTTCGGCTGATCCGCCAGCTGCGGCCGTACCTGAGCTGCGCGGACCTGGCCACAGTGACCCATGCCCTAGTGACATCTAGATTAGACTATTGCAATGCGCTCTATGTGGGGCTGCCTTTGAAGACGGTTCGGAAATTACAACTAGTACAGAACGCGGCTGCTCGGGTGGTTGCTGGGGCACGTCGGTTTGACTCTGTCGAGCCACTGCTTCGGCGACTACACTGGCTGCCGGTTCTGTTCCGGGCCCAATTCAAAGTGCTGGTGTTGACCTTTAAAGCCCTTTACGGCTCGGGCCCAGGGTATTTGAGGGACCGCCTCCTCCCATATAATCCGACCCGTACTCTGAGGTCATCTGGGGGGGCTCTCTTGACGGTGCCGCCACCAGGAGAGGTGAGAGGGGTGGCGGCCAGTAGGAGAGCCTTCTCGGCGGTGGCACCCCAACTTTGGAATACCCTCCCCTTGGAGTTAAGAACTGCTCCCTCCTTGGCGGTATTTCGGCGGGGGCTGAAGACCTTTTTATTTCAGCAGGCTTTTAGTTGCTGACAGGCTGGCTGGCTGGCTTTTTTGCATTCTTTTTATATATTTTATGATCCTAGGGATTAATTTGTTGTATGTTGTATTTTTAATATTGTTTTTATTGTCTTTTAATACTGTTTTTAATTGTTTTTTACTGTGTTTTTAACCTTGTAAATGCCGCCGTGAGGGCCTTGTGGCGGAAAGGCGGGATACAAATCAAATAAATAAATAAATAAATAAATAAATAAGCTTTGTTGGAGCAGGAAGGCCATCGGGCCTGTGCTGCATTCAACACAGCTTGCTTGGAGGCTGGACCCTCCCTGGCGCAAGGGCAGCAGCCTCCTCAATGTGTGCCTTGGATCTGCGTCCACGAAATAGCGGGCGCAGATCTGAGGAGACCGTGTGGCCCGAACTGGTACCACCAGGGCCGGCTCTAGCAGTGGTGGGGCCCAATGTGGGGCATTCCTGTGGGCCCCCAACCCTCCCTGAGGGTCCCTCCCCACTCACCAAGAAGAGCACTGTTTGTGCCATGTGCAAAGCATGGCATGTAGAAGTAGTTGGTGGTGATATCATCACATCACCGCCAACAGCTTCCAGGTGGCCCATTTGGGGCTGCTGAGAGGCAGAGGCAGGTGGGAGCGACCAAGGGAAAGCTGCTCTGCTTGCCCCACGGACTTACAGCCCATAGAGATCCCAGCTACAGCCACAGGCAATATGCTTCCCCCTGCTTCAGGGGGCCCCTGAAGCGCGGGGCCCGATGTGATGACATTGGTCACGTTGGCTTAAAGCCAGCCCTGGTTACCATGCAGTCTGGCGTTGAGGCCTTGGGTGCAGTCTGTTGCAGTTTCACACCACACACTCCAGAACTGGTAGAAACTGGCATTCCGTCTCTCCGTCTTCAGATCAGATAGAGCACCTGCGTGTCCTTGAGGTGGTCAGCTTCCCAGCTTGTTAGTGCAATCTGCTACACAGTAGCTGGACTCCCTTTAGTTAGTGTAACATAAGCAGGCAAAGTTTCTCACGGGAAGCGCTGGCTAGCAAACATCCACTTTCTCATGAGATCATGATGTTCAAAGGGGCACCCCATTGGTTAACATGGGGCACAAGGGTCTGCAGGTACCCACCTACCAGATATACTCTAGCTGCACCCTTTGTTCTTCTGTCTGTACCATGTGTGCGCACTGAGACTGAGAATGTAACAACATGCGTTGAAAAGCCGCTTGTACGCGGCAAGCCTTCGCCGGCTTTCGCTGACCGGCAAATAGAACTTCTCGCTTTCTGACTATCGCTACTGTAACCAATAAAAGACTTTGTTATTGAAATGTAGCGATCGCTTCGTACCTCCGCTCCGATCGCGCTAGGCAAGCGCTGAATGGGTCCACAAGCCCCCAACTCTGCTATAATTACCACAAACAAACAACAGGTTATGGGTTCCATAACTTCAACAGGTTATGGAAGATTCAGCCGTAACACTGCAGGGGTTTGCTGCGGACCCGATCCATGGAGCAGAGACTGAGTTGTGAATGTGGCTGCATCCCTACACTCGCAGACGTCCTGACAGATGTCTGATGAGGAAGGAGCTACCGGTGGAGTCAAGGAGGAGACAGAGGAAGACCTCGGAGACGGCGCGGGGGAAGAGGACGTTGGCGACCCAGGAGAACCCGAGCAATCCGGGGAAAGTGAGGAGAGCGACTCAGACGATCTCGGACCTCTCTTACCCCCACCGGGGGGGGGGGTTCCCGACGGCCAAGCACCAGTCCCGCCACTGCCGCCGCTCGTCCCAGGACAAGGTCCTTTCATCCCTCTGATACCACCTCAAGTTCCACCATTGCAGCCCGCTGCGCCCGGAGCCGGGATGGCGCAGCAACCTCCCGCCGCCCCGACGGCGCCTTTCATTGCCATTCCACTTCTCAACGACAGCAACTATGTGCAATGGGCACACAAGATGCGGTTGCTGCTGGAAAAAGACGATCTTTGGCAGCGCACTCAAGCGCTCCCCACGAACCCTGCAGAAGAAGCAGCTGACAGGAAAGCGAAGGCGACCATCGGTCTTGCAATCTCTGAGGATCTCTTAGTTTATGTTCGCGATCTTGGACATGCTATGGACTATTGGAACACATTGAAGGAGCTGTTTGCACGTGCATCCCTGACTTCCAGCATGGTTCTGACGCGCAAATTGTGGCGATCGCGTCTTGAACCGGGAGGGGACTTGCGGGTCCACCTAAGAGCAATGCAGCAAAACCTCAAAGATCTTGAGGCAATCGGGGAACGTGTCGAGGAAAGGCTTAAAGTTTTTGCAATCCTCAATTCCCTGGATGAAACTTGGGACATGTTTACCCTAACTTTGGAATCCATCCCTGTGGCACAACTGACGGTCACCCTTGTCGTCGCACGGCTTCTCGAGGAAGCGGACAAAAGGAAAGACAACCAGAGGGAGCGAGAATTCCGAAAGGGGAAAAACAACATTCCTGGGAAAAAGCAGCAGCAGCCCAAGAATGAGTCCCAGGCGCAAGTGTGCGCCAGTGCGAGACAGTGCTATGTGTGCGGATCAACTCAACATCTCGCATACCAGTGTGCCAAGAAGAAAGGAGGCTTTAAAAAGGAGAAAAAGCCCCAAGGTAAGCAGGGCACGGGGCAAGGACAGTTTCCAAAGCCCCATGCACAACATCCCAAAGCGAGTATCGCTTTCGTGGGCTCAACGGAAGGTAGGCGCACGCGAGGGTCCTGGTTGTTGGACTCGGGAGCAAGCCACCATATCGTAACTTCCGCTGACTTACTCACGAGTAGGTGCGAGACGGATCGTGAAACTGTCGCACTCGCAAATGGAACAACAGCGCCAGTAATTTGCGCTGGAGAGGTTTTCCTGCCACAACTGCAGACTACCTTGAGAAATGTGCTGTGTGTACCAACAATGTCGAGGAATCTGCTTAGCCTTGGCACCCTTCAAGAAGATGGATTTAAAGTGACTTTCCAAGACGACGTCTGCGCACTTGAGAGGGGGAATCTTTGTGTGGCTGTCCCCCGAGTGTATCGGCTGTTCGTGCTTGGAGCGGAGACTACAGGGAATCAACAGGCAACTGTGTGCTTCAATCAACCAAGGCACCGATCCTGTGGACATTTGTGGCACCTGCGACTAGGACATTTAAATCATAACTATGTGAGGAAGACAGCTGAACTTGTGCACGGAATGGACTTAAAAGATTGCGATGCTTTTGTGGGCTGTGATGTGTGTAAACTGACTAAATCGCATCGAGCATCCATCCCGAAGTTCAGCAACCGCCAGACTCAAACCCCCTTACAGCTGGTGCATATGGACTTAATTGGCCCTATGAAGAAAACAGCCGGGGGGGCGCAGTACGTTCTTACGCTCGTGGACGATGCTACGAGGTATAGTTTTGCATTTTTATTGCGCCAGAAGTCTGAGGCTTTTAATAAAATCCGCAATTGGGTCAGGTGGGCGGAAAGGCGGTTTGGGCATCACCTAGTGGCGATTCAAACCGACCGGGGAGGTGAATTTCTGAGTAGGGAGATGTCTCAATGGTTGGAAAGGCAGGGCATCACCCACCAGCTCACCGCCCCCCGCACCCCAGAGCATAACGGGGTTGCAGAGAGGAAAAACGGTGAGCTTCAGAGCATGGTCAGAGCGCTGATGGAGCAGTCAAAACTACCCAAAGGTTTGTGGGGAGAGGCGATGAAATATTCTGTATTTATTTCAAATCGAGTTTACCACCGTTCGATTGACGGGGTCCCCTACACCAAGCTATTCGGCAAACCTCCCAATCTTGCATTTCTAAAGACGTTTGGATCATACGCCTTTGTACATGCAGATCGGGAAACACGCAGAAAAGATGACCCGCGTGCCAGGCGGCTACAGTTTATTGGGTTTGAACCGAATTGCAAAGCGCTCAAATTCCTCAATCCTGACCACAAAACTGTCACAATATCTAACTCTTACGATTTCTCTGAGCAAGGGTTACTGCCAGATCATGCTGACAGAACAGTCAGCATCCCTACACAAGCTGCAGAAAATGGGGGGGAGGCAAGATTAGAAAGCACTCCCGATCAGCCCGCATCAACTCCTCAGAGAACTCTACAAAGACAGGAGCCATCTCCTGCCACACCAGCACGCCCTGACAGGCTGCTGGAATGGGGGGGGCCACTCCGGGGTTAGATACAAGCACGTCTTCAGAGGAAGCTACACCGGAACAAGCTGTTCCGACCAGACGCATCCTTCCTCCAAGGGCTTTGCGTGGGGTCCCACCCCAAAGATTAACCTACCAGGTAGAGGTAGGAAAGGTACCTCAGACATACCAAGATGTCATGGAGCTACCACAAGCCCAGAAGGAAGAATGGCTACAAGCTATTCGGACTGAATTAAAGGCAATGCACGACTTAAAGGTCTTTGAACCAGCAACATTACCAGCTGGAAAACACGCAATTGATTCCAGATGGGTGTTTGTTCTAAAAGATCAGGAAGGTGCTGAGCCGTTAAAGAAAGCCCGTTTAGTGATCCGTGGCTGTAAACAAATCCCAGGTGTAGATTTCGAGGAAATCTATTCACCAACACTCTCAGCCACAACGCTACGCGCAGCGCTTGCCGTAGCCGCCAGCAAAGGTTTCCAAGTTCACCATTTTGATGTTGGGACAGCCTACTTGCACGCAGACCTGCAGGAAGAGGTATACATCACAATACCTCCAGGTGTGCAAAGCGATTACTCACATTTTCGTCTCAGAAAAGCTGTTTATGGGTTGAAACAAAGTGGGAGGAGCTGGCACTTATGCCTTAAAGAGCAGCTGCAAAAATTGGGGTTCACCCCCTCCACAGCTGATCCATGCCTTTTCAAAAAGGGAAAAGGAGAGAAATTATGTGTTCTGTTATGTTTTGTTGATGATTTGCTGGTCCTCGCAAAGACAACACAACAGATCAATCAGATCACACTACAACTTCAAAAGGCATTCACACTTAAATGTCTTGGTCCTGTCAGTCAATACCTAGGGGTAGAGATCGAACGCACAGCTGATAGTGCCGGTTTTCTCCTCAGTCAGGAGAAAAAGATCCACGATCTACTCCAGATATGGGGCATGCAAGACTGCAAGGTTGTATCAACTCCAATAGTGATGGGAAGAGGGGAAAAAGCAGAAGAGTCTGCACCATTTCCAAACCAGAACATGTTTCTTTCACTGTTGGGTTCACTCACACATCTTGCGTGCTGGACGCGCCCAGACATTAGCGTTGCAGTCAATCACCTGAGCAGAAAAGCTGCAAATCCCACCCAGGCAGATTGGATAGCCTTGAAACGCATCCTCAGGTACTTGAAAGGCACAAGTAACCACAAGTACCACATTACCCCAAAAGGAGCACTGCAATTGGAAGTTTTTGCAGACAGTGACTTTGGGGGGGATGACACAAGGAGATCCACCACAGGCTATGCCATACGCCTTGGGGATTGCGTGATAGATTGGGGGTCACACAAGCAAAAGACTGTCGCGTGTTCTACTCTAGAGAGTGAGTACACAGCCCTAAGTCATGTGACCAACTACCTACACCTGCTCAGGCAATTGATGTCGGATTTGGATGCTCCACAAACAAATCCAATCCGGATCTGGATAGACAACCAGTCAGCAATCCAGATTGCTGGGTCAGAACGAATCCGGATGCACTCTAAGCATGTTGACATAAAGCATAAACATGTCAGAGAAGCAGTCCAAAACGGGGACATTGACGTGCTTTACTGTCCATCGCAGGAGAACATCGCAGATGTCCTGACCAAAGCACTTCCTGCGACACAATTCAAACAGGCAGTTCAAATGTTAGATTTGGCGCCAAAGGATGACTTCCGAGACGCAATGGGGGGGTGTTGCAGTTTCACACCACACACTCCAGAACTGGTAGAAACTGGCATTCCGTCTCTCCGTCTTCAGATCAGATAGAGCACCTGCGTGTCCTTGAGGTGGTCAGCTTCCCAGCTTGTTAGTGCAATCTGCTACACAGTAGCTGGACTCCCTTTAGTTAGTGTAACATAAGCAGGCAAAGTTTCTCACGGGAAGCGCTGGCTAGCAAACATCCACTTTCTCATGAGATCATGATGTTCAAAGGGGCACCCCATTGGTTAACATGGGGCACAAGGGTCTGCAGGTACCCACCTACCAGATATACTCTAGCTGCACCCTTTGTTCTTCTGTCTGTACCATGTGTGCGCACTGAGACTGAGAATGTAACAACATGCGTTGAAAAGCCGCTTGTACGCGGCAAGCCTTCGCCGGCTTTCGCTGACCGGCAAATAGAACTTCTCGCTTTCTGACTATCGCTACTGTAACCAATAAAAGACTTTGTTATTGAAATGTAGCGATCGCTTCGTACCTCCGCTCCGATCGCGCTAGGCAAGCGCTGAATGGGTCCACAAGCCCCCAACTCTGCTATAATTACCACAAACAAACAACACAGTCTGAAGCCCACACCCTCCCTGGGCCAGCAGCCCCCTGGCCCACCCCCCAGTTCCACCCTCCCAACTAGAGCCACCCCTGCACCAGCCAGGTTTGGCTGGTCCACAGGTGGCTCTCCGCCGGCGCTCGCTCTAGCACCATTCTGGGAGACGGCGCTGATGTGTGTTTGTGTCAACATGAATGGACATTTTGTTTATGCAAATGCGGACTTGGCATTTCGCCCTGAGATACAGGAAGGTGGATTAGATGGGCCTTGGCCTGATCTAGCTGGGCTCTTATGTTAAGATTCAACATTCTCAATCGTGTTTGATCCTGATGTAAAAAGCAGCTATGTTGAAATCCTTCCGTGTATTAGAAATGGCAAGTAGAATTTCAAGAGACAGCATTACAGCTAGTAAGGACTAAACTTACACACAATACCGATACTTCATAGGTGGTGGTCTTTTATAATCATTGGCAGCCCTTACGAAATGTAGAAGAGAGAGAACTCCACTCATGCGAACATCTCCCAACCTCTGCAGATGATTTTCAATCGAGCAATTCCAAAATATATCCTTTGAGCATGCAGATGAAGATAGTAGAAGCAGCAAGAAAAGC
>JAJKFI010007945.1:0-10395 GCA_029204185.1 Lerista edwardsae
TCAGCTGGGCAATTTTATCACCGGCAACAATCACAACGGGAGGTGCCCATGTTCGTACCATGACGTTGATTTCTCCTCGGAAGTCCGCATCCACACATTCAGGAATGACCATCAGTGCACGCCTGCTCGTTGAAGATCGTCCTGTTAATAAAGCAGAAAGTCCTTCCCCCAAGGGGGCATACACACCGGTGGGCACGTATACCACATCAGGGGTAGTTAAGGTAATTGTGCTGGCTGCTGCCAGTTCCATGCTGGCGGACCCACTTGTGGTGGCGCGGAGACTGTGGGGGCAGCCACGGGGCACATCTGACCGGCTGAGATTTGGTTGGAGGAGTATTTGTTGTCCGCGCTCCCCCCGCGGCTCTGCCGGTTTCCCGTCAGCGGTGAGCCATTTTTGTGGAATGTAGATCGGCATTCTGCCGCCCGGTGACCCAACCTGCCGCATCTATTGCAGTTCCCCGGAAATTTTACTTCTCCCTGGGGGGCGGGTGTCTGGCGCACCCCTTGGTTGTTTTGGGTCGCCCGGTTGGGGCAGTTTCTCCGGATATGGCCAGACTGGCGGCACCCGAAGCACACTGGCCCTTTGCTTTGATCGTTTTGCCCTGCTGGCATCATTTGTTTTAAAGCGGCAGCCAGCGCAACACTATGAATCTGCGCCTTCTGTTCCTCCCACACTAAGCGCTCCCGTGCACAGGCTTCAATCATTTCAACCAAGGTGGCTCCCATAGGCAATCGTGCCAACAATTGCTTGCACGTAGGGTTTGCATTTTGCATTGCTAGCTCCTTCACCATAGTAGCGCGCATTTCCCCCTGCATGTTGGGAGCTTTATCTACGGCTTCCTTCAACCTGTCCACAAATTGCATAAAAGACTCTTGCTCCTTCTGGATAATTTTAGTGTACGGCGGGCTTACAGTTCCCATCTGAGGCAATTGTTCAAAAACCCACAAGGCGCATCGTTGCGACTGCTCTCGGATTCGCGGGGCTAACGCAGCTTGACGCTGCGGATCCGTGAATGGCCCCTTTCCCATTAACATATCCAAAGTGGCGGTGGACAGGGGATCAATAGGGGGAAGAGCCACATTTTCCATCATTTTCATTTCCAATCGCTGCTCCCATTTTTGCAAAAACAACATATTTTGAGTGGGTGTCAGCAACGTCTCCATCAGCAATTTAATATCATAAGGCACCAAATCAGTATGCGTTAACAAAGTCCCGATCTGCTGCCTCACTAGACGATTGTCTGTGCCATAGTCCATTATATTCTTTTGAATCTTATTAATCATGTTCCAGTCAAAGGACGTCCATTCTACTGCATTGCCCCGTCTCACCACGGGCATCATGATCGGTTGCATAGTCAATTCTCCCTCTAAAGACGCATTCTGTATCACCGCTCGCCACCGCTTTCTCTGATCAAACGCTTCGTCCCTCTTTGGCGGGGCCGAGTCCCGGGAGGGGAAGGGGTTCTCCGTCAAACGCCTCATTCTACGGAACCGGTCTCCACCCTCCAAGCTCTTCCGAGTACCCTCCTTCTCCCTTTCTCTTCGCTCATCCCATTCTTCCAACAATTCCTGGGTCCTTATTCTCTCCTCTTCCTCGGGCAATAGGGGTGCTCCCAACTCCCTTTTCTCCCAGGGAGTCCACCGTCCTTTTCCCCCATATCGCGCCATCAACCACTCTTCCGCAACTTCCCAAGTGCATTCTCTTTCCAATACCTGCTTCTTTGCTCTCTCCTTGTTCTCCAAAAACTCCCGATCATCCCAATGCTCTGAGCCCATTCGCGGGGGACGCGCCCCTGGTGGGACTTCATAGGCTCCCTCTCTATTCTTCTTCCATTTTGACAGGTCAGGGTAAATTTTGTTTGGAATGTCCTCATCCATGGGCAAGGGGACATCGGCTGGGTCAGGTGGAGCCGTGGGACCAGCAAAGGGGGCTTCCTCGGGGAGTGGGCTGGTATACGGAGGGAGGCTGTCAGTGGGACCCCCCATCGCTGTTTTTTCTGCCTCTGTCAGAGGGCACAACTCGGTGTTTGCGGACACGGGGCTCACGAAATGCCGAGAATCACAGCTCTCGCTAATTTCCTCCCCGCTGTCCATCCCCAAAGCCCTCTGCAGTGCCTTTTTTGCCTCGACCTCTCCGTGGAGCCTGGTCATAACTCTATTCATTGTCCCGTAAGTGGAGACCAATCGCTGTGCCTCCGCATTCCCACCTTGTACTGAGTCCCACAAATTCGTCCCAATGTCTGTCCAAGTTTGTTTTACAAACACATCCTTCAATCGTTTAAGGTGACCTCTTCGCCGTGCCCACTGACAGACAGCGGCGGCATCCTTCTCCTTCAAATGGCAGTCATACTTCAAAGCTAATTCACACAACAACCGGAGCGCTGCCTGCTCCGAAACCGATACGGTCGTTCCCATCCCTGTTCCCTGACTCACCGGTCAGTTCCCTGACCCACTGGTCAGTCGTGGCCACTTTTTCCTTTTCCCGCCTCTCTGGCGTCCGCCTCTCTGGCGTCCGGGGGACCCCTTGGCTCCTGGCCGCGGCGATCCACTTCCGTCCGGGATGCTAAGCCTCGGGCTCCTTTGGCGTTCGATCGCAGAATCGCGTCGGGGTCACCAATTGCCGAGTCGCGCAACGAGGGAGAACGCAAAGACCAATATGATCCATAAGTTCTACTTTATTGTTGTACACAAGCCATACTTATACCTCAGGGTTACATCGCATATGTCATTCATCATTAACCCGGCAAGTTTCAATTAACACCTTGCAAACAAGCTTAACCCGGCAAACAAGCTTAAACGGTCTTGCTAACAAGCTTAAGGGTTTAAGGGTTTCATTAACTTTTTACAATCTTCCTTCCGTCTTAGCGCTTTCTCAATCTTCCGGCCGTATCAGTGCAGGCTGCTCCGTTTCCGATCTCCTTGTTTCGTGCGTTGTCGTGTTGCGCAAGGGTCAGCCGTGTCGCGCAAGGGTTAGTTGATTGCAGCGGACTTCTACTTTGTTCTGGCCCATGTTTCCCCAATCCCATAGTCCTTAGCAAAAACCAACCTTTCAACAACATCAACATCTCCTCCTTTTCTTTTAAACATCTGCTCGGAAGTCTTAAAAGCAACATTTTGGATACATTGAAAACAGCAAGGTCCAAACAAACACATTAAGATACATATGACTGCTATCATCAGTACTGGTTGAAGCATATGTAGCAGCCAGGCTGGCAATCCTAGTGAGTGGAACCAGTCTGCCACGGGGTCGGTCTGGATCCGGATTTTTTGCAAGTTTTGCGTTAGCCTTTTGAGTTTACTGACAACGGAATCTGAGTGATCGGAAAGATTAAAACAACACAGACCCTCTAGTTCGTCACATCCGTGGTTATGAATTGCAAGTAAATAATCTATGGCCGCTCGGTTCTGCAGAACTGCTCGGCGCACCCCCCTGACATCCATGGCTATATCTGCGAGAACGCTAGCAGTTATATTCATTTGATTTCTAGCCCAGCACGCCAGCCGGCGTATCTGGTCTGCGTTAATTCCTGCTTGAACTCCAGGAGCGAGCCAAGACGCAAAGACGATAGCAGTGGTGCTACTAAGTTCTACTCTGTCATTACAATCAGCAGGCAGGGCAATATCACGCTTGATTCTTTTTCTGGTGAGATTCTGCACAACAGTCATGTTTACCGTGTCTAAGTTTAAAAACACAAGCTTACCAATATAACACGGGCCCCCGACCGGTCGCCAGGGTATCCCAGTAAATGCACGGTTTTCACAAATTAAAAACACCCCAGGTGGCAATGCTCGGGGAGTGAGAATTTTTAGATTGACATATGCCGGCCGGGTATGAATGGCAGCATGCCATAGATTGCTCCCAGTAATATTGGTGTATTGCTCCCAGGTGGGTCTGCCTGGGGTTATGCTTTGATAGTATGTGGCACCATCGAAGGCTATCATGCCGGTGCCATTTACAAAATCCATCGGTCTTCCAGTGGAGGAACAGCCTTCAAGCTGAGTGACATTTTGTTTTATCCCCGGGGGAACTGACCACAACAGGTCGATCTCTTCCGGGGGATCTTGTGGGATCTGATTCAGGGCTCTAACTATACTACTCAGCAGACAGGTGGCCCTATAAAACGGCCACCGCATTTCTTTGGAAACGTTGTCACAGATGCACGTGCAGTGTGTGTTTTGTGAAACTTTACATTCTGAAGACACCTGAGAAGGGTCTATATACAACCGTAGCTCAGTCCGCAATTCTTGCGGGGTCATGGGTACTCCTATCATGCAGGATCGAAACGGATCACCCGCCGCCGTCATCGCCAGGCACATGTGGGTCTGATTCAGTCGTTCTGCCAGCGTCATCCACAGGTTCTGCTTCCCCATCTGCAGATGCTGCGTCTCGATCGCTGCTCTGCTCTCCGGTAGATTCTGAAGGCTCACGAGGAAGAGGAGGCAGGTGTGGACGTACCCATTTCGCAGGAACCCATCGCGATCCATCTCCTGCAGAAATACAAGCATACCCTCTTCCCCACGTTATTAACTGACATGGTCCCCCCCATGCATTTCTTCGTGGATCGAAGCACTCTACCAGCACCTCCGCAGAAAATTCGTTACTTGCTTTACTGAAGTGAAAATAAATAGGTTGCTTATCTTGTAAAATTGGTCTCACATTTACCCAGTTTAAGACATACATGGCTTTAGCTACTGCCCCCAGGATGCCTATCTCCCCCTTTTCTTTTAAAAAGAGGGAAATATATCTTTTGACATCTTGATGTGTACGTTCAATGATCGCTTGGCCAGCAGAGTTATAAGGGATTCCAAAAACATGTTTTACCCCCCACTGACTCATGACTTGGGCTACAGAATTTGCATGATACGCAGGGGCATTGTCAGTTTTAATTGCGTCGGGCTTCCCCAAGACCGCGAAGGCTTGAAGCCAATGCTGAATGGCAGCCTTTGCCGCGGTGGACGTGGCAGGGGTACACCAAACAGCATGTGAATAGGTATCAACGGAAACATGTAAGAACTTTATCCTCCCTAATGCTGGAAGTTCAGTAACATCGGTCTGCCAAAGCTGCAGGGCTTGAGTCCCTCGGGGGTTGGCTCCCTGGGACTGCAGAGGGGGAAGTCGTGCACAGTCTGGACAGGAGGCGACAATCCCTCGCGCGGTCGTCAAAGGAATTTTGAATTGTTTTGACAGTGTTTTCGCCGACTGATGAAAAAAACTGGTGAGACTGACTAGGCAGCTGGCACGCGTAGACCTGGCTCACGCTGGTGTCAATCACGTTGTTCCCTGCAGCAAATGGGCCAGGTAGAGACTGGTGACTGCGCATATGAGTGGTCCAGTATGGGTGCGTTCGAAGTACGACGCAATGTTGCAAAGTTAGGAGGGTAGTGCTGATCTTGCTATCTGTGTGAAAATGCAGTAGAGCAAAGGGTAACTTCAGCAAAATGCCGTGCACGTACAATGAATCTACTACCACGTTGATAGGTTCTTCAGGATGATCCTTGAATACTTTTAGCGTGGCCAGAAGCTCTAGTTGTTGTGCCGATCCGTGAGCAGTATGCACACTGGTCTTCCAGACTCCTTTTTCTTTCCATGCATAGCCGTATGTCTGTGTTTTGGCGCTAGCGTCTGCAAATAAAGTCTTTGCACCGAGTATCGGTTGATCTGATCGCAAAGGGCGCCACTGTAGCGGTAAATTCGTTGAGAAGAGGGGGTCGGCGGGCAAATGCGGATCAATGGGAATGTCAGCCACTGCCAGGGCGAAAGTGACTGATTGTTGCATGGCCTCTATGACGTTTTCTGTGGAACAGTCAGTGAGACGGAGGTGAATTGCTTGAGGCAGCTGCCCAGTCATTTGAATGGTCCTCTGCTTTGCCTTCAGTAACATCTGTCCTAAGCTGTCAAAGAATGCGGTGACTGTTTTTTGGGGTAGAGAAGCATGTACCCATTCCAGGATATTTAACTTGGTGCTTTCGTGTTGTCCAATAATAACTGCAATGGGCAGCTGGGTGCCGTAGACATACAAGTTGACAGGAAGGGTCGGGTCAAACCGCTGTGATGATGCGTGCATAATCTTGCTCTCAATTGTTCTTAAGGCTTCCTTAGCCTCAGAAGTTAACTCACAAGGGTCCGTGACTGCTTTAGCTCCCTGCAGGAGGGAATACAGTGGCTGCAACTCTTGCGTAGTAATGTTTGCTCGCGGGCGAAGCCACTGAATGTCTCCCAAGACCTGTTGGAGGTTGTTTATCGTAGTCAAGCAGCCCGTTCGTATTTTTGTCTTCTGCGGGACTACCGTTTCTGGAAATATTGTCAGTCCTAAATAATTCCACGGTGCCGTTCGTTGGACTTTTTCAGGTGCGATGCGAAGTCCAAAACGGGATAGCTGTATCTGAAGGTCTTGCAACATGCCTGATGTTACTTCGTTCGGATCACAGCACAGAATATCATCCATATAATGATAGACCAAAGTTTGGGGGTACCGCTTCCTCCAATCCGCCAATGCCTTATCCACATACCATTGACATATGGAGGGCGAGTTCTTCATGCCTTGTGGGAGGACGACCCACTCGAACCTTTGAGTGGGTCCCCTCAGATTAACCTCAGGTACTGAGAAAGCGAAATATTGACAGTCAGCTTCGTGCAGAGGAATTGTGAAAAAACAGTCCTTAAGATCTATAATAACCAAGTCCCAGCCTATCGGGAGCATGTTTGGGGATGGCATTCCTGGCTGCAGCGCCCCCATGGGTTGCATAATCCGATTAACAGCTCTCAAGTCCTGGAGCAGGCGCCATTTCCCCGATTTCTTTTTAATAACGAATACAGGAGTATTATAGGGGCTGGTGGAAGGGCGAATGTGCCCTTGATCTAATTGTTCCTGGACAAGCTCTTTTAAATGTTGAAGTTTCTCCGATGGTAGCGGCCACTGGCTCACCCAAACCGGCTCTGATGTAGTCCAAGTTAGTTGTAATGTGGGCGCGGAGGTACTGCCGGTGACCGCTGCTGAAAAGGCGGGGTGACTATCATAGCTCCCCATTGCGAAAGAACGTCCCGTCCCAGCAGCCACCAATGTGTGTTCAAAACGTACGGAGTGACTTGCGCAACGTGTCCTTCGTTGTCTGAAATAGCAAGCCGGCAGGCTGCTTGAAATGTTCCTTGATGATTCGTTGTGCCCCCTATTCCAGTCACGGCTGCTGCTGGCTCCATTGGCCACTCTGGGGGCCAGGCTTGCAGGGGGACAACCGTCGCGTCCGCGCCAGAGTCCAGCATCGCGGGCACCCTTATTCGGATCCCGCTGGGTCCCTCTATGGTGACCTCCCGGAGCGGGCGATCTTCCGTCATGGGTGTAGCAAAGGCGATAGTTACCGCTTGCGCGCCCGTGGAGCTGAAGCCTCGTTGCTGGGGTAGATCTAGGGTCGCCGGCACAGTCTTTCGGAATGGAATCAGCTGGGCAATTTTATCACCGGCAACAATCACAACGGGAGGTGCCCATGTTCGTACCATGACGTTGATTTCTCCTCGGAAGTCCGCATCCACACATTCAGGAATGACCATCAGTGCACGCCTGCTCGTTGAAGATCGTCCTGTTAATAAAGCAGAAAGTCCTTCCCCCAAGGGGGCATACACACCGGTGGGCACGTATACCACATCAGGGGTAGTTAAGGTAATTGTGCTGGCTGCTGCCAGTTCCATGCTGGCGGACCCACTTGTGGTGGCGCGGAGACTGTGGGGGCAGCCACGGGGCACATCTGACCGGCTGAGATTTGGTTGGAGGAGTATTTGTTGTCCGCGCTCCCCCCGCGGCTCTGCCGGTTTCCCGTCAGCGGTGAGCCATTTTTGTGGAATGTAGATCGGCATTCTGCCGCCCGGTGACCCAACCTGCCGCATCTATTGCAGTTCCCCGGAAATTTTACTTCTCCCTGGGGGGCGGGTGTCTGGCGCACCCCTTGGTTGTTTTGGGTCGCCCGGTTGGGGCAGTTTCTCCGGATATGGCCAGACTGGCGGCACCCGAAGCACACTGGCCCTTTGCTTTGATCGTTTTGCCCTGCTGGCATCATTTGTTTTAAAGCGGCAGCCAGCGCAACACTATGAATCTGCGCCTTCTGTTCCTCCCACACTAAGCGCTCCCGTGCACAGGCTTCAATCATTTCAACCAAGGTGGCTCCCATAGGCAATCGTGCCAACAATTGCTTGCACGTAGGGTTTGCATTTTGCATTGCTAGCTCCTTCACCATAGTAGCGCGCATTTCCCCCTGCATGTTGGGAGCTTTATCTACGGCTTCCTTCAACCTGTCCACAAATTGCATAAAAGACTCTTGCTCCTTCTGGATAATTTTAGTGTACGGCGGGCTTACAGTTCCCATCTGAGGCAATTGTTCAAAAACCCACAAGGCGCATCGTTGCGACTGCTCTCGGATTCGCGGGGCTAACGCAGCTTGACGCTGCGGATCCGTGAATGGCCCCTTTCCCATTAACATATCCAAAGTGGCGGTGGACAGGGGATCAATAGGGGGAAGAGCCACATTTTCCATCATTTTCATTTCCAATCGCTGCTCCCATTTTTGCAAAAACAACATATTTTGAGTGGGTGTCAGCAACGTCTCCATCAGCAATTTAATATCATAAGGCACCAAATCAGTATGCGTTAACAAAGTCCCGATCTGCTGCCTCACTAGACGATTGTCTGTGCCATAGTCCATTATATTCTTTTGAATCTTATTAATCATGTTCCAGTCAAAGGACGTCCATTCTACTGCATTGCCCCGTCTCACCACGGGCATCATGATCGGTTGCATAGTCAATTCTCCCTCTAAAGACGCATTCTGTATCACCGCTCGCCACCGCTTTCTCTGATCAAACGCTTCGTCCCTCTTTGGCGGGGCCGAGTCCCGGGAGGGGAAGGGGTTCTCCGTCAAACGCCTCATTCTACGGAACCGGTCTCCACCCTCCAAGCTCTTCCGAGTACCCTCCTTCTCCCTTTCTCTTCGCTCATCCCATTCTTCCAACAATTCCTGGGTCCTTATTCTCTCCTCTTCCTCGGGCAATAGGGGTGCTCCCAACTCCCTTTTCTCCCAGGGAGTCCACCGTCCTTTTCCCCCATATCGCGCCATCAACCACTCTTCCGCAACTTCCCAAGTGCATTCTCTTTCCAATACCTGCTTCTTTGCTCTCTCCTTGTTCTCCAAAAACTCCCGATCATCCCAATGCTCTGAGCCCATTCGCGGGGGACGCGCCCCTGGTGGGACTTCATAGGCTCCCTCTCTATTCTTCTTCCATTTTGACAGGTCAGGGTAAATTTTGTTTGGAATGTCCTCATCCATGGGCAAGGGGACATCGGCTGGGTCAGGTGGAGCCGTGGGACCAGCAAAGGGGGCTTCCTCGGGGAGTGGGCTGGTATACGGAGGGAGGCTGTCAGTGGGACCCCCCATCGCTGTTTTTTCTGCCTCTGTCAGAGGGCACAACTCGGTGTTTGCGGACACGGGGCTCACGAAATGCCGAGAATCACAGCTCTCGCTAATTTCCTCCCCGCTGTCCATCCCCAAAGCCCTCTGCAGTGCCTTTTTTGCCTCGACCTCTCCGTGGAGCCTGGTCATAACTCTATTCATTGTCCCGTAAGTGGAGACCAATCGCTGTGCCTCCGCATTCCCACCTTGTACTGAGTCCCACAAATTCGTCCCAATGTCTGTCCAAGTTTGTTTTACAAACACATCCTTCAATCGTTTAAGGTGACCTCTTCGCCGTGCCCACTGACAGACAGCGGCGGCATCCTTCTCCTTCAAATGGCAGTCATACTTCAAAGCTAATTCACACAACAACCGGAGCGCTGCCTGCTCCGAAACCGATACGGTCGTTCCCATCCCTGTTCCCTGACTCACCGGTCAGTTCCCTGACCCACTGGTCAGTCGTGGCCACTTTTTCCTTTTCCCGCCTCTCTGGCGTCCGCCTCTCTGGCGTCCGGGGGACCCCTTGGCTCCTGGCCGCGGCGATCCACTTCCGTCCGGGATGCTAAGCCTCGGGCTCCTTTGGCGTTCGATCGCAGAATCGCGTCGGGGTCACCAATTGCCGAGTCGCGCAACGAGGGAGAACGCAAAGACCAATATGATCCATAAGTTCTACTTTATTGTTGTACACAAGCCATACTTATACCTCAGGGTTACATCGCATATGTCATTCATCATTAACCCGGCAAGTTTCAATTAACACCTTGCAAACAAGCTTAACCCGGCAAACAAGCTTAAACGGTCTTGCTAACAAGCTTAAGGGTTTAAGGGTTTCATTAACTTTTTACAATCTTCCTTCCGTCTTAGCGCTTTCTCAATCTTCCGGCCGTATCAGTGCAGGCTGCTCCGTTTCCGATCTCCTTGTTTCGTGCGTTGTCGTGTTGCGCAAGGGTCAGCCGTGTC
>JAJKFI010007948.1:315-12121 GCA_029204185.1 Lerista edwardsae
ACCCCAAGATCTCTCTCCTGAGCTGTCACAGACAGCTCAGAACCCATTAGCCTATAGGTAAAGTTTTGGTTTTTGGCCCCAACGTGCATCACTTTACATTTGTCTATGTTGAAACGCATCTGCCATTTGGCTGCCCATTCCCCCAACTGGGAGAGATCCTTCTGGAGCTCTTCACAATCCTTTCTGGTTTTTACCACCCGGAAAAGTTTTGTGTCATCCGCAAACTTGGCCACCTCACTGCTTATCCCTGTCTCCAGGTCATTTATGAATAAGTTGAAAAGCACGGGCTCCAAGACAGATCCCTGGGGCACTCCGCTTTTCACCTCTCTCCATTGTGAAAATTGCCCATTTACCCCCACTCTGTTTCCTGGCCCTCAACCAATTCTGGATCCATAAGAGGACCTGCCCTCTTATTCCCTGACTGTGAAGTTTCTTTAGCAGTCTTTGGTGGGGGACCTTGTCAAATGCCTTCTGAAAATCTAGGTATATGATATCCACAGGTTCACCCACATCCACGTGCCTGTTGACCTTTTCAAAGAATTCCAAAAGGTTTGTGAGGCAAGACCTACCCTTACAGAAGCCATGCTGACTTTCCTTTAGCAGTACTTGTTCCTCTACGTGTTTTAGGATTTTATCTTTGATGAGGCTTTCCACCATCTTACCCGGAACAGACGTTAGGCTGACCGGCCTGTAGTTTCCAGGGTCCCCCCTTCTCCCTTTTTTAAAGATTGGCGTGACATTGGCTATCCTCCAATCCTCTGGCACCGTGGCCGTCTGAAGGGACAAGTTGCATACTCTAGTTAAGAGGTCAGCAACTTCATTCTTTAGTTCCTTAATTACTCTTGGGTGTATACCATCTGGGCCTGGTGACTTATTTAAATGTAGTTTATCAATTTGATCTAAAACATCTTCTTTATTAACCAGTATCTGATTTAATTCCTTAGTTAGGAAGGGCTGTTCGGGCTGTGGTATCTGCCCAAGTTCTTCTGCTGTGAAGACAGATGCAAAGAATTCATTCAATTTCTCTGCAATCTCCAAGTCCCCTTTTATCTCATCTTTCCCTCCCTCACCATCCAGCGGGCCAACCGCCTCTCTGGTAGGTTTTCTGCTTCTAACATATTTGAAGAAGCTTTTATTATTCCCTTTTATGTTGCTAGCCATGCGTTCCTCAAACGCTTTCTTGGCCTCCCGTATCACCTTCTTACTTGTCTTTTGCCAGAGTTTATGTTGTTTTTTATTCTCCTCACTGGGGCAAGACTTCCATTTATGGAAAGAAGCTTCTTTGCTCTTTACAGCTTCTCTAACTTTGTTTGTCAGCCATGCAGGCACCCTCCTGGACCTTGTCGAACCCTTCTTTCTTTGCGGTATACACTCCCGCTGGGCCTCTACTACTGTTTTTTTAAACAGCCTCCATGCAGCCTGGAGGGATTGGACTCTTTTTACCTTCCCTTTCAATTTCTGTCTAACTAGTCTCCTCATCTGAGGGAAATCTGCCCTTCGAAAGTCAAGGGTTCTTGTGTCAGATTTGCTCTGCACTCTATCCTGGACATGCATGGCAAAACCAATCGCAGCATGGTCACTGTTCCCCAATGGCTCAGTAACACTTACATCCCTAACTAGGTCCCGAGTACCACACAATATTAAATCCAGAGTCGCCTGTCCTCTGGTCGGCTCCATGACTAGTTGCTCTAAGGCACAGTCATTCAGCTCGTCAAGGAATCCGGTCTCTCTTTCTTGACCAGAGCAGCAGTTGACCCAGTCAATATGAGGATAATTGAAGTCCCCCATGATTACAATCCTGCCTCTCTTGGTCACTGCTCTGATTTGTTTCCTCATTTCAAGGTCACCTTCAAGTTTTTGATCGGGAGGACGATAGCACACCCCCACTATTACATTGCTCTTACGGCCCGGCAGTTTAACCCACAGTGACTCCATGGTGGAGTCTGGCCCACCTTCAGTTTCTACTCTGCTGGATTCAATCCCTTCTTTGATGTAGATGGCCACCCCTCCGCCAACACGCCCTTCCCTGTCCCTCCTATAGAGTTTATAGCCTGGGATGGCAGTATCCCACTGGTTCTGTGCACTCCACCAGGTTTCCGTTATGCCTACTATATCAATCTTTTCCCTAGCCACCAAACATTCCAGTTCCCCCATCTTGGCTCGGAGACTTCGAGCATTCGCATAATAACACCTATATACGGGGTTCTCTAAAGAGGGACTGTTTTTTGATCCTTTTCCCCCTCCTCTCTTTTTACTGGACAAACTGTCACTTACACTCAGCTTAGAAGTTCTATTTCCTACTCCTCCATTACTCTTTGGTATTCCTCCACCCTCCTCTTCCCTTAGGGATGAGGAGTTCCGAACCGGACGCCGCTCGGCTTCTGTCGGCTTTCCCCCAGGGATCAGTTTAAAAGCTGCTCTGCCACCTTTTTAATATTAAGCGCCAGCAGCCTGGTTCCATTTTGGTTCAAGTGAAGCCCGTCCCTCTTGTACAGGCCTGGCTTGTTCCAGAATGTCCCCCAGTGCCTAACAAATCTAAACCTCTCCTCCCGGCACCACCGTCTCATCCACACATTGAGACTCCTGAGCTCCGCCTGCCTAGCTGGCCCTGCACGTGGAACGGGTAGCACTTCTGAGAACGCTACCTTGGGGGTCCTGGCCTTCAGCGTCCTGCCTAGCAACCTAAATTTGGCTTCCAGGACCTCCCGGCTACATTTCCCCACATCGTTGGTGCCAACATGCACCACGACCGCTACCTCCTCCCCAGCACTCCTAACCAGCCTATCTAGACGAGACGTGATGTCCGCAACCTTCGCACCAGGCAGGCAAGTCACTGTGCGGTCCACACATCCGTCGCAGACCCCCCCTCTATATTCCTAACTATAGAATCGCCCACAACAAGGAGACCGCAACCCCCCTCCCGCCGAGGAGCATCCTTAGTGCGACTGGATGCGGGCTCGTCACTAGAAGAAGGGCCCCCCATTGGGGGATTGATTCCCTTTGTTCCAAGCTGACGTCCTCCAGCCCTGAGACTCCTTTCCCCAGCAGCTGAGGAGCTGCCCTTCTGAGGGTGGGACGAATCCTGCAAGTCCCCGGATGTCTCACAATGGACCCTCACTGCCTGCCTCTGCTTCTCCAGGTCCGCAACCAAGGCCTCTAGGGAGCAGATGCGTTCCCTGAGTGCCTGGAGCTCCTTGCACCGAGGACACACCCAGGACTTATGCCCCAGAGGCATATAGTCATACATGTGGCACTCTGTGCAAAACACTGGATAGCCCCCGCCCAACTGCTGGCTACCTGGCTTACTAGGTAAGCTTAATATTACTAGGTAAGCTTACTAGGTAATAATATTACTATATTATTATGAATCCGCTATGGATTCATATTATTATGAATCCACTATGATATTGCTACAGCTACCCAGTGTCTCTGCTCTTCCCCTCTTTCCCAATGGTTCATATACGGAATTCCAAGATGTTCTCTCTTTTTCCATCAATGAACAAGCAAGCAGAAGGGATTATTTATTAAATGTGATGTTTAACCTGCCTCATTTTGAGGTTGGAGGAGCCTAATAATACATTAAAAACAAACATACAACAACTATGTGACACAGAATCACATCTCATGAAAACAGAAAATACTGTAAGCAAATCTACACAATTACTGGGGTAATCCTAGAAATATAAAGTAAGACCATTTACATGTTAACAGCGCAGCCTGATGACGGAAAATTCCCGGTCATGCTTGGTTAGAGAAACACTCACGCAAATTGGATTCATGCCAGCTGCACAGACTTGCTCAATATGTACCATGCCTTAGCTTGTTCTCCTTCCCCTTGACCTCTTCTACTCCTGCAAATGAGGCTTTCACTACCTCTTTGTAACCCAGGGACATTCTAACGAAATAAATGGACGTAGCTTTACGTTGATTACTCCCAGCACTACAGATAAAAATGACAGGCAGCGTAGATATTAAGTATATTTTCACCCAGAGGGTAATGTTAATGGAGTGAGCCATTTGGTAATTCAAGTTAGGAGCATCTGCTTTGGAGGCTTTATTTTCCGTAAAAGCTGAGTTGAGCAGATGCGACACAGGCAGATCGCCTCAGCAAAAGGGATAATCGTGTCCTCCATGCACAACTTACAGTGGGCACACTGAAGGCATTTTAAAAGCACTCTGCATTTGACAAACACCCAGTTAGCTTTCATACAATAAAGACAATAAAATGTGGGGTTCCTTTTGGGCCACGTGATTCTGCAGCAAAGGAAGCCATCAGAGCATGAAAACCAACACGGAGAAGTTTGAGGGCACAGTAACCATTGTTACTTAATGCAGGATTGTCTCTTCTGTGGGCAACATGGCCACTGAACTCCACCTCAGGGACTGTGTGCAATCAACATTGGTTCCTTTCATCCCACTTGAATCTGCTTACCTTAGACTTTTGCCCACAGGAGATAGGAGGGCAGAGATTCCCAAACTATGGGTCAGTGGCCCACCAGCCGTTCATGACTAAATTTTTGGTGGTTCATGAAACTGACACGGTAGATTAGGCTATGTGCATCATGGGTCAAACAACCTGCTATTTGGGGGGAGCACTTCTACCCAATTACCACTATAGCCACAGAGGCTTGATAGCTAAGAACTGGGGAATCTACAAGCCACCTAAGGCAGAAAGTTCACTTCTAGTAATATATCTATAGGAGTGACACTTGCTCCCCAATACATAAAGCGTGAATCATATTTTATATTTGTTATCCCAGACCGATTTAGTAACATCACAAGCACTCAAACATTTGCCAATGGATGGTAGTGCCAGCCATGCCTCCCTTCCGTAGCTCAGGTGAGAGTTCTCTTTCAGATTAACTTTCAGATTCACAAATGCACATTCAGGCACAAGACGACAACCTGCTGCTGCACATTTCAGGAATGCTAAAGGTAAGGTAAAGGTTTCCCCACGACCGAATGGTCTAATCGTGACCGACTCTAGGGGGCAGTGCTTATCTCCGTTTCTAAGCTGAAGAGCCAGCGTTTGTCCAAGGACAAGCTTCCGTGGTCATGTGGCCGGCATGACTATACGCCGTAGCGCATGGAATGCCGTTACCTTCCCACCAAAGTGGTACCTATTTATCTACTCGCATTTTTAGGTGCTTTTGAACTGCTAGGTTGGCAGGAGTTGGGACAACCAATGGAAGCTCACTTGGTTGCATCGTCTCAAACTGCAAACCTTCCGGTCAATGAGCTCAGATCAGCAGTTCAAACTGCAGCGCCACCACGTCCCTATGCTAAAGGTACCTATAGCATAAAACTAAAATCTGGATGCAAGTCCAAATTAAACCAGTTTCTGCCTGTGAACGGTTTTGTTTCACAAGACAATTTAAAAAACACACAACCGAAACTGGATTCAATTACAGAAATGATGAAAGGAAATTCTTCTCATTTCAGTTATTTTAAAATCGGACTAAATTGCTTTTCCCCTTTAAACATAAAATACTATTTCAACAATGGTTGTATTTTGAAGCAGGAACTCACAGCTTCCTTTTCATTAGCAGTTTTTATGGGGACCCAAATTCTGCAAAGATGTATGTGTAACTAAGGGCACAATCCTATGCAGCGCCGGAATGGTGAGGCCGACTTGGCAGTGCCATATCTGACACTGCATAGGAGAGGCTGGAGCCCCCCCCGCCCATGGCAAGGGAGCGTTCACTCCCTTACAGTAGGGGAGGCTCCAGCCTCCCCTATGTGCTCCTCGAATCAGAGATCTGAGGAGACCACACGGCACGAATCGGGGCCTCGCAGACGGGATTAGGATGTGGCCATATGGCCACCTCCCAAGTCCGCCCACATCCCGCCCCCCGCCTCCGTCCCTCCCACCAATCCCCTTGTCGTGCAGGCCAGCGAAACCCAACTGTTTATTTTTAAAAAAAATCTATTTGCATAGCACCATCAATGTACTTAATGCTTTACACAGAGTGAAAGAGGTTCCTACTCTTGAGGGTCTTAAAATCTAGAATAGATATTGACACAGGGAGACAATCAGAAGCTTATGGAAGCAGGGTAAAGCGGGCAAACATATGTGATTGTTTCAATTACACACACACTACAGTAGGAATGGGAAGTGTGGCGCCAAAGCTTTCTTGGAAAAAGTAGGTTTTAAGATGGGATTTGCAGGAAATAAGTGAGGAAAGCTTAGGGACCATTTATGTAACATATTCGTTTTGGATTATTCATGGGACTGGGTATACTTATTTAAGAGATTTATCGCTTTTTTTCAATGCTCACAGCAATGTACATTATATAGGCAAATGCAGCGTGCCAATAGTCTAAAAGCAACTGGGTTCTAGCAATCTAGTTGATCAAGAGATCAACTGGGTTCTAGAAATGAAGGAGTAGGACCGACATATGAGATATTCTCACATCATGTTAGCAAATGCACCCATCCGTGGAAAGCACTGCAGGGGAGTAGAAAATCATATAAAGCAAAGCAAGGGGCTTTGTTATATGTATCTCCTGTATAAGGCTGAAGGAGACTCTGTGTTATATAGAAGAGCATGGTATGCTTCTGAGCAAGCCCAAGACTTTTTTATGCCTAGGAAGAACAACCAAATGGTATCCCGCCACATGATAAAATGGAGCACAAAGCTCTGGGAAGTTATCCTGTGCCTGCCTAATTCAGATGAGTAAGAGCATTACTCTTTCTTAGCTTCTGTTCATTTCATTGGGACAGGCATAAGAAAACTTATTGGACCAGATTTGCCCACTCTGTCCTAATGGCAACCTAAATGTGCTGCTGGTACTAGATAAGTAAGCTTCCAAGTATCTGGTGTGGAAACATCACAGGCAACACAAATGAGGATGCAGACAAGCAGATGGCCACAACCTCAATGCTTATTTAGAAATCCAAGAAGCAACAGCATCATCAGATAAAGAAAAAAGAAAAAAATGTGCAAAGGAAAATAGGGTCAAAGGCCCACCCTGATCACCAGAAGAGGAGCCCTACCACTTCAGACCAAAGGTCTATCTGGTCCAGCCTCCTGCTTCCCACAGTAGCCCATACCAGATTGCTTTCAGGAAGCTCACAAGTAGGGCATGAAGGCTCCCCCCCCCCCGATACTGTATTCAGAGATAAACTGCCTCTGAACATGAATTTATCTAATCCCCTTTTAAAAACATCTAAACCAGTGGACATAATTGTACACTGTGGCAGCAAATTCCATAAATTATTGGCAGAGCCTTCATCCCTCCCCATGTCTCAGCCCTCCTGTCCTGCCACATTCCTACCTGTGCCCTTGGCTCTTCCAGCTCCAACACTCACAACTGTCCAAAGGTTTCTGCTCCTCAAATCACTCTGGCCTTTTTTCCTTGCTGCCCCTTATGCCTTCGACTGTTTCACAGAACACTTGTGGGATGCTTCATAGTTTGTTTCCTTCAAATCTCTTCTTAAAACCCACTTTTTCCACAAAGCCTTTGGCACCACACCTTAATCTTCTTCTCAACTAAAGCTTTACTGTGCATGTATCTGAAACAATCATATATGCCAGAGGTGGCCAAACTGTGATCAGTCACATGTGGCTCTTTGGGCTCTCAGAAATATATTGGCTTTTTGCATCACAATTAATGCAAAATTCCTTTTTGCATCACAATGTAAAAGTGAGAATTTTTCAAGCTTTATCATTAGCTATACTGAAAGTCAGCTGGATTAAAATTTAAATTTAATGTTCATGGTGAGTAAATGATTTAATAATTTGAATGCTTCTTAAAATATTCTAGCTCTCAAACATCTGATTTATCATATGTCTTTTCAGGCTATGTAAAATGATATGCACATTGATGGCACTATATAAATAACCTATTGTATGAAGTACTACTTTTTGGTTCTCTTACAATCTACTGCCCATCAGTTTCACGATAGGTCAGACGACGACTACAGTGACTACAGTTCTAGTATTAGGAGATGAATCTCATTGTACCTCCGAGTATTAGGAGATACAATGTCTAATATACTTCTTCAGTTGTACCTGGATTTTCCAACATGTTCACCACCTACAGAAATATCTTTAGCTTCATTCAACAAGCGCTCAGGATCTTCAACAAACATTTATCACTTTTCTCTATTTTCAATGGAATTGTAACGTTAATGCCTTAAAAAGGCACAACTGAAAGATTAAAATGAAAATGTCAATTCTGTTTGGCTGAAATAGTTTTACTTCAAAAGTTAAAAAAAGTTAAAAAAGTAGAAAAAATATTGTACTAGCTAAAAACAGGGTAATAAAACCGTTGCATTCTTAGAAACAGAGCAAGCCACCAACTTCTTTTTTTTTTAAAGGATTATTATTCAGTGTATTCTGAAACATCTCGGGTTGGCTAAAAAAACACACAGGCAGGAATACATGAGAGGCAAAATATGTTCTTATGTAAACAGGGCCAACAACTCATCCAGTGCTATTTTATGTAATGTTCTAGACATCCAGTACTAGCAAGAGAAAATAGCATTAAAACAAAAGACAAAATTAAAAGGGGAAAAAGCCCTGTTCCTCATTTGTTACTCGATCCTTTTTAAAAACAGACGTACACCTTAAACCCAAGTTTGACCAAATGGCTTCTGCAATATTTCAAAATGTATACTGTGGAAGTAGAACAGACATGCATTTAATCATTCTAAAGTAACATTTGCATGCATCTTTTAAGACCTGAGTTGTATGTCTGTAGGAAGTAGCACTACAAGCAGACCATGCCTGTAAAACCTCATCGGAAAGAGAAGGCAGGCTCCTTTCAAGCTTTCAAAACTGAAAGTGCACCTACGTGGAGGAAACAGGTCTAAGTTTCAAAATTATATTAAGGGAGTTCTCAGTTTGGAATGGGGAACTTCTAGCAAAAGGCTTATCCTTTAACATAATGAATGTCATAAGAAATTAATGGGACCTGTCAAACAGCTGGACACTAGCGGGTACGTCCAGTGAAATGTGAACTCACAACCATCAGCAGCTTAGTGAAAGATTCTAAATATTGTATTTGCCCGCCAAGCCTGTGCATTTATAATCTGAAATCTGCTATAAGCGAGTGAATGAGAGCTTCCTGAACAAATGCTAGAGAGCATCAATTCTAATCCTAGAGCACTAACCCTACAAAAAGATACAAAACTTGAGAAGAAGTTTCGCCTTCAGCTGCAAATCAAATAAGTTGTTCTGCAGGAAGGATGCTGGAAGTCCAGGTTGGCAGAGTTTCGGAGGGCTGAGGCTGCACTGCAACCCTATCCACACTTACCTGGGAGTAAGCCCCCTGGCTGTAATGGAATTTACTTCTGAGTAGACATGCACAGGTTTGGGCTGTGAGAAACTGATCACGAGGTGCATTTTTGTCATAATCCCCGGAACAAAAACAGGCAATGGATGCCCATCCCCAACCAACCACAGACCGTAAGAAAATAAGAGGAGCCTCCCTGGATCAGGCCAAAGACCCATCTAGTCCAGCTTCCTGCATCTCACAGCGGCCCACCAGATGCCTCAGGGAACACATAAGACAACTAGATACCTGCATCTTGTTGCCACTCCCCCTGCATCGGGCACTCTGAGGTAGCCTAGCTCTTAAATAAGTAGGTTGCACTACCCATCATGGCTTATAGCCTGCGATGGGCTTTTCCTCCAGAAATCTGTCCAGTCCCCTTTTAAAGGTACCTAGGCGCTGCTGCTTCTGAGATGACTGGAAGGTTGGCAGTTCAAGACCCCGCAATGGAGTGAGCTCCCGTTGCTTGTCCCAGCTCCTGCCAACCTCGCAGTTTGAAAGCACGTAAAAATTTGAGTAGATAAATAGGTACCACTTCGATGGGAAGGTAACGGTGTGTGCCTTAGTGTATAGTCACGCCCGCCACATGACCACGGACACTTTAGGACAGACGCCGGCTCTACAGGCTTAGAAACGGAGATGAGCACCGCCCCCTACAGACCATTCGGTCGTGGGGAAACCTTTACCTATGCCAGATGCCGTCACCACCTCCTGTGGCAAGGAGTTCCGTAGCTTAATCACCCGCTGGGTAACAAAGTACTTCCTTTTATCTGTTCTCCCAACGCTCAATCTTAGCGGATGTCCCCTGGCTCGTGGTACAGAGGGAGAGGGAAAAGACCCCCCGTCCTGCCTTCGCCGAGCCTGTTCCGAAAGGTGCCGGAAAGAAAGTTGCGACGGGACAGCCTCTCGCCCTCCCCGGCAGGCGCCCCGCACCCGAGGCTGCTACTGCTTACCAGAAGAGGCGGCGGCGGCGGGCTGAGGAGAGGACCGGACAGAGGCGGCTGCGGCTTCATCCTCCTCCTCTTCCTCCCCGGCGGGCGCCTCCGTCCGCTCCCCTCAGACAGACACAAAGGCGGACTGGAGGATGCGCGGCGGGGCCGAGGGGAGGGGGCGGGCTGAGGCGGAGGGGGGGGCGGCTGAAAGCGGGGCGGGGGGAGGAGGGGCGCGCCGCCCTCAGCCCTCGCGGGGGGGGGGGCTCGGGCGCGGCCGCCCTCCGCCTTCGCTCCCGCCCTAGTCGCCCGCCCGCGCCGCCGCCGCCGCCGCCTCTCGGCCCCTCCAGGGCGGCTGACGGGATCCAGCGGCGACCCGGTGGGGAGGGACCGAGCGGGGGGCGGCGCCTGCCGGGCTAGGCCGGCCCGTGACGCCGCTCTGGCCCCGCCTCAGGCCGAGCGCGCGGGAAGCCTCGAAGGAGGAGGAGTAGAGGAGGAGGAGCGCGCGAGGAGAGCCGCCGCTGGCCGGTGAGGGGGTGTGAGGGGGAGGAGGGGTGGATCTGCCTGCCTGCCTGCCTCTCTCTCTCCCCCCACCCGGAATGCCGTGGTCGGAGTGGGGGAGGTGCGCGTGGCCGGCGCTGGCTGGGCTGGGTCCCCTCAGCAGCCCCCGGCAAAGCGCCTGTGGTGCCCACTCTCCGGGGGGGGGGGCTGTGGGAAAAGAGGCGAGCGGCCTCCTTCGCTTCGCCCGATGCGCACGGGTTGCGCTGACCGTTTCGCACGTTACGCGGGCGCCAACCAGCACTGCTCTCCCTCCCTCCCTCCAGGGCCTCTGAGAGGAATTCTATTCAGAGAGTACAAAGTTTCTTTTGGGCCGAGGGAGGGGGCGAAGCAGAATGGGGGAGGGGCCGACAGGGGCGGGCAGAACGGGGTGGGGAAAACAGGGCAGGGGCGGGGTGGTGATGACGACAGCAGCCGGGATGTTCTTAGACGCCCAGGTGGGCTACCTGCCCACGTGACGCTGGCTGCCTCTCTCAGGGCCCAGTCCTCACCTGGAGTTAGGCCAGCCAAGTTTGGCGGCACAAGGGACACCTTAAAGCGTGTTTGGACCACTCTCGGGGTCAGGGAGGATGGCACACGTCTGTGTGCTGGCCTCTTTGACTCTGAGGGTGGTCCAAACATACTTTGCAGTGTGCTGGCCAAACTTGGCTGGCCTAACTCCAGGTGAGGATTGGGCCCCAAGACGTTGATGGTGAACCTTTTGGGCTTGGCATGTCAAAACTTTGGGAAATTTGTGACTCTGTTGGCATGTCAACCCCCCCTTCCAAACTATTTTTTATATTCATTTATTTAAATGAAAAAAAATCAGGCTAATTATTTGTGGTGCTGTGTATTATATATAATAGTTTTATTATTTTTAACAAGATCAATCAATCAATCACTAGTATTTATACACCGCTTTTCAACACAAAGTTCACAAAGCTGTTTACAGGCAAATAATAACATTAAAGTTAAATGGCTCCCTGTCCCAAAAGGGCTCACAATCTAAAAGAATGGAGAACACCACCAGCAACAGCCACGAGAAAGACACTGTGCTGGGG
>JAJKFI010007998.1:3566-17338 GCA_029204185.1 Lerista edwardsae
AGTCTGGCCTTGGCCACAAGTCTACGCCTCGCAGCAGGTCTACCCCTCCCCACAACACTAGTCCTAGCACCAAATCTAACCCTCGCCACAAGTCTATGCCTCGCCATGAGTCGGTACAATACCGCCTTGGCCTCAAGTCTACCCCTCGCAGCAACTCTACCCTTCGCCACAAGTGTAACCCTAGCCACAAAGCTACCCCTCAACACAAAGCTATGCCTCGCCATGAGTCTGTACGTCACCGCAGGTCTGGCCCTGGGCAAAAGTCTGGCCTTTGGCACAAGTCTACCCCTCGCAGGAAGTCTACCCCTCCCCACAAGGCTAGCTCTAGCCTCAACTCTACCCCTCGACACAAGTCTATGCTTCGCCATGACTCTGTAAGTCACTGCAGGCCTGGCCCTGGGAAAAAGTCTCGCCTTGGCCACAAGTCTACCCCTGGCAGCAAGTCTACCCATCCCCACAAGTCTAGCCCTAGCCACAAATCTATACCTCACCACATGTCTATGCCTCCCCATGAGTCTGTACGTCACTGCAGGTCTGGCCCTAGGCTCAAGTCTGGCTTGGCCACAAGTCTACCCCTCGAAGAAAGTCTACCTTTCCCCAGAAGTCTAGCCCTAGCCACAAATCTACCCCTCCACAGAATTCTATGCCTCGCCATGAGTCTGTACGTCACCAAAGTTCTGTCCATGGCCACAAGTCTGGCCTTGGCCACAAGTCTACCTCTCGCAGCAAGCCTCCTCCTCCCCACAGGTCTAGCCCTAGCCACAAATCTACCCCTTGACACAAGTCCATGCCTCGCCATAAGTCACCCCAGGTCTGGCCCGGCCACAAGTCTAGCCTTGGCCACAAGTCTACCCCTCGCCAGAAGTCTATGCCTCACCATGAGTCTGTACGTCACCGCCGGTCTGGCCTTGGCCACAAGTCTGGCCTAGGCCAGAAGTCTACCCCTCGCAGCAAGTCCACCCCTCACCACAAGTCTAGGCCTAGCCAAAAATCTACCCCTCGACACAAGTCTATGCTTCGCCATGAGTCTGTACGTCACCGCAGGTCTGGCCCTATCCACAAGTCTAGCCCTAGCCATAAGTCTATCCCTCGTCAGAGTCTATGCCTCACCATGAGTCTGTAGGTCACCGCCGGTCTGGCCTTGGCCAGAAGTCTGGCCTTGGCCACAAGTCTACCCCTCGCAGCAAGTCCACCCCTCACCACAAGTCTAGCCCTAGCCACACATCTACCCCTCGACACTATTCTACGCCTCGCCATGAGTCTGTACATCACCCAAGGTCTGGCCATGGCCATAAGTCTGGCCTTGGCCACAAGTCTACCCCTCGCAACAAGGCTACCACTCCCCACAAGTCGAGCCCTAGCCACAGATCTACCCCTTGACACAAGTCTATGCCTCGCTAGGAGTCTGTACAATACCGCAGGTCTGGCCCGGCCACAAGTCTGGCCTTGGCCTCAAGTCTACCCCTCGCAGCAACTCTACCCTTCCCCACAAGTGTAACCCTAGCCACAAATCTACCCCTTGCCACTAGTTCATGACTCGCCATCAGTCTGCACGTCACCGCAGGTCTGGCCCTAGGCACAAGTCTGGCCTTGGCCACAAGTCTACCCCTCGCAGCATGTCTACCCCTCCCCACAAGACTAGCCCTAGCCACAAATCTAACCCCTGCTAACTGGACAAGAGGCACTTTTTCCAGTGGTGTTCCTCTTATATTTAGCAGGGGGAGAGTAACTGTCCCTCTTCACCCGTGCGCAGTCTTTCTAGTGGCTGTTGCTGGCGGTCTGCCTTTTTTTAGATTGTGAGCCCGTTTGGGACAGGGAGCCATTTAACTTTATTATTACTATTTGCCTGTAACCGCTTTATGAACTTCGTGTTGAAAAGCGGTATATAAGTACCTGTTGATTGATTGATTGTTGAAATCTACCCCTCGACACAAGTCTATGCCTCGCTATGCGTCTGTACCTCACCGCAGGTCTGGCGCTAGGCACAAGTCTGGTCTTGGCCACAAGTCTACCCCTCGTAGCAAGTCTACCCCTCCCCAGAAGTCTAGCCCTAGCCCCAAATCTACCCCTTGATACAAGTCTATGCCTCGCCATGAGTCTGTACGTCACCTCAGGTCTGGCTCGGCCACAAGTCTGGCCTTGGCCACGAGTCTACCCCTCGCAGCAACTCTACCCCTCCCCAGAATTCTAGCCCTAGCCACAAATCTACCCCTCGCCTAATACTTAATCTAACCCTAACCCTAACACTAACCCTAACCCTAATACCAACCCTAACACTAACCCTAACCCTAACCCTAACCCTAACCTGAATACTAAATCTAACCCTAACCCTAACCCTAAATCTAACCCTAACCCTAACCCTAATCTAAACCTAAACCTAACCCTAATCCTAACCCTAAACCTAACCCTAACCCTAATACCAACCCAAGCCCTAACCCTAATGCTAACCCTAACCCTAACTCTAAAGCTAACCCTAACTCTAACCCTAAACCGAACCCTAAGCATAACCATAACCCTAATCCTATCTCTAAACCTAATACCTAATCTAACCCTAACCCTAACCCTAACGCTAACTCTAACCCTACCCGAATACTAAATCCAACCGTAACCCTAACCCTAACCCTAACCCTTACCCTAATACCAACCCTAGCCCCAACCCTAACCCTAACCCTAACCCAAATACTAAATCTAACCAAAGCCCTAACCCTAACCCTAACCCTAAACCTAACCCTAACCTTAACTATAACCCTAACCCTAACCCTAACCCTAAATCTAAACCTAATCCTAAACCGAACCCTAACCCTAACACTAACCCTAATACCAAATCTAACCATAACCCGAACCTTAACCCTAACCCTAACCCTAATACCAAATCTAACCAGAACCCGAACCTTAAACTTAACCCTAACTCTAATACCAAATCTAACCCTAACCCTAATACCAAATCAAACCCTAACCCTAACCCTAACCCTAATACCAAATGTAACACTAACCGTAACCCTAACCCTAACGCTATTACCAAATCTAACCCTAACCTTAACCCTAACCCGAACCCTAACACTAACCATAACCCTAATCCTAACTTTAAACCTAATACCAAATCTAACCCTAAAACGTACCTTAACGCTAACCCTAACCCTACCCCTAATACTAAATCTAGACCTACCCCTACCCCTACCCCTAACCCTAATACCAACCCGAGCCCGAGACCTAACCCTAACCCAAGCCCTAACCCTAACCCTAACTGTAACCATAACCCTAACCCTAACCGTAATACCAAATCTAACCCTACCACTAACCCCAACCCTGAAACCAAATCTTACCCTACCCTAACCCTAACCATAACCCTAATCCTAACTCTAACCCTAATTCCTAATCTAACCCTAACCCTAACCCTAACGCTAACCCTAACGGTAACCCTAATACTAACCCTAATACTAACCGTAACCCTAACCCTATCCGAAATACCAAATCTAACCCTAACCCTAACCACAACCCTGATATCAAATCTTACCCTAACCCTAACCATAACCCTACTCCTAACGCTAAACCTAATACCTAATCTAACCCTAACCCTAACGCTAACTCTAACCCTAACCCTTAATACCAAATCTAACCCTAACCCTAACCACAACCCTAATACCAAATCTAACTCTATTACTAGTGTTACCCAACACTATCCTTAACCCAAACCCAAACGCTAACCTTAATACGGAATCTAACCATAACCCTACCTCTACCCCTAAAACGAAATCTAACCCTAACCCTAACCCCACACCTAATACCAAATTGAACTCTAACCCTAACCGTAACCGTAATACCAAATCTAACCCTAACACTAACCACAACCCTGAAACCAAATCTTACCCTAACCCAAACCCGAACCATAACCTTAATCCTAACTCTAAACCTAACACCTAATACAACCCTAACCCTAACCCTAACGCTAACCCTAACCGTAACCCTAACCCTAACCCTAACCCTGACCCTAACTTTAATCCTAACCCTAAACCTAATCCTAAGGCTAAGCCTAACCCTAACCCTAAACCTAATACTAATACGAAATCTAACCCTAACCCTAATTCTAAATCTAAAACCCCTAACCTTTTGATCTGGTGATCAAACCCTAACGCTAACCCTAATTCTAACACTAACCCTAACCCTATCCCAAACCCTAACAGTAATACCTAATCAAACCCTAACCCTAACCCTAACTAAATCTATCCCTAAGCCTAACCCTTCCCCTATCCCAAACCCTAACCTTAACGCAAACCCTAAGGCTAACCCTAACCCTAACACCAAATCGAGCCCTAATCGTAACCCTAACCCTTACCCTAGTACCAAATATAACCCTAACCCTAACCCTAACCCTAATACCAAATCTAACCCTACCCCTACCCCTAAAGCTAAGCCGAATACGAAATCTAACCCTAACCCTAACCATTAATACCAAATCTAACTCTAACCCTAACCACAACCCTAATACCAAATCTAACACTAGCACTAGTGTTACCTGACACTATCCATAACCCTAACCCTAACCTTAACACGAAATATAACCGTAACCTTAACCCTAACCCTAATACCAAATCTAACCCTAACTCTTACCCTAACCCTAATACCAAATCTAACTCCAGCCCTAACCCTAACCGTAATACCAAATCTAACGCTAACACTAACCCCAACCCTGATACCAAATCTTGCCCTAACCCTAACCCTAACTCTAACCCTAATCCTAACTCTAAACCTAACACCAAATCTAACCCTAACCCTAACCCTAACGCTAACCCTAACCGTAACCCTAATACTAAATCTAACCCTAACCCTAACACTAACCCTAACCCTAACCCTCATAACAACCCTAACGCTAACCCTAACTCTAACCCTAACCCTAACCCTAAACCTAATCCTAACTCTAACCCTAACACTAAGTCTAACCCTGACCCTAACCCTAGCCCTAAGCCTAACCCTAACCCTAATACCAAGTCTAACCCTGACACTAACCCTAACCCTAGCCGTAGCCCTTACCCGAACCCTGACCCTAGCCCTAACCCTAACACTAACCCTAATACTAAATCTAACCCTAACACTAACCCTAACCCTAATACCAACCCTAACCCCAACTCTAACACTAACCTTAAAACTAATCCTAAACCTAACCCTAACCCTAAACCAAATCCTAAACCTAACCCTAACCCTAAACCTAACCCTAATACCAAATCTAACGATAAACCTAACCTTAACTCTAACCCTAACCCTAATACCAAATCTAACCCTAAATCTAACCCTAACCCTAAACCTAAGGCAAACCCTTACCATAATACCTAATCGAACCCTAACCCTAACCCTAACCCTAACTAAATCTAACCCTAAGACTAACCCTTACCCTATCCCAAACCCTAACCCTAACGCAAACCCTAACCGTAACACTAACGCTAATACCAAATCGAGCCCTAACCCTAACCCTAACCCTAACCCTAACCTTACCCTAATACCAAATCTAACTCTAACCCTAACCCTAACCCTAATACCAAATCTAACGCTAACCGTAACCCTAACCCTGACCCTATTACCAAATCTAACCCTAACCCTAACCCTAACCCTAACCCTAATCAAAACCATAACCCTAATCCTAACTCTAAACCTAATACCTAATCTAACCCTAACCCTAACCCTAACCATAACCCTAATCCTAACTCTAAACCTAACCGTAAACCTAACCCTAATACCAACCCTAGCCCTAACCCTAACGCTAACCCTAACCCTAACCCTAATAGTAAATCTAACCCGAACCCGAACCCTAATACCAAAAGCAACCCTATCCCTAACCCTAACCATAATAGCAAATCTAACCCTAACACTAACCCCCACCCCGATACAAAATCTTACCCTAACCCAATCCCTAACCATAACCCTAATCCTAACTCTAAACCTAACACCTAATCTAACCCTAACGCTAACCCTAACCGTAACCCTAATACTAAATCTAACCCTAACCCTAATACCAACCCTAACTCTTACCCTAACCCTAACCCTAACCCTAAATCTAACCCTAACCCTGACCCTAACCCCAACCCTTATAGCAACCCTAGCCCTAACCCTAACCCAAACCTAGCCCTAGCCCTAACCCTAGCCCTAGCCCTAACCCTAACCCTAAATCTAACCCTAACCCTAACCCTAATACCAAATCTAACCATAACCCTAACCTTAACCCTAACCCTAATACCAAATCTAACCCTAACCCTAACCCAAACCCTAACCGTAATACCTAATCGAACCTTAGCCCTAACCCTAACTAAATCTAACCCTAAGCCTAACCCTTCCCCTATCCCAAACCCTAACCCTAACACAAACCATAACTCGAACCCGAACCCGAACACCAAATCGAGCGCTAACCCTAACCCTAACCCTAACCCTAACCCTAGTACCAAATATAACACTAACCCTAACCCTAACCCTAACCCTAATACCAAATCTAACGCTAACCGTAACCCTAACCCTAACCCTATTACCAAATCTAACACTAACCCTAACCCTAACGCTAACCCTAACCTTAACCCTAATCCTAAATCTAACCATAACCCTAACCCTTACCCTAATACCAACCCTAAACCTAACCCTAACTGTAACCCTAACCCTAAACCTAATCCTAATCCTAACCCTAACCCTAATAGCAACCCTAGCCCTACCCCTACCCCTACCCCTAGCCCTAACCCTAACTCTAATACTAAATCTAACCCTGAACCTAACACTAACCCTAACCCTAATCCTAACCCTAATACCAACCCAAGCCCAAACCCTAACTCTGACCCTAGGCCTAGCCCTAACCCTAACCCTAACCCTAACCGTAATACCAAATCTAACCCTAACCTTAACCACAACCCTGATATCAAATCTTACCCTAACCCTAACCATAACCCTCATCCCAACGCTAAACCTAATATGTAATCTAACACTAACCCTAACCCTAACGCTAACCCTAACCCTAATCCAACCAACCCTAGCCCTAACCCTAACCCTAACCTTAACTCTAACCCTAACTCTAACCCTAACACTAACCCTAACGCTAACCGTAACCCTGACCTTAACCCTATTACGAAATCTAACCCTAACCCGAACCCTACTCCTACCTCTAATACGAAATCTAACCCTAACCCTAACCCTAACCCTTAATACCAAGTCTAACCCTAACCCTAACCACAACCCTAATACCAAATCTAACTCTATTACTAGTGTTACCTACCACTATCTGTAACCCAAACCCAAACCCTAACCTTAATATGCAATCTAACCCTTACCCTAACCCTAACCCTAATACCAAATCTAACCATAACCCTAACCCTAACCCTAATACCAAATCTAACTCTAACCCTAACCCTAACCGTAATACCAAATCTCCCTAACACTAACCCCAACCCTGATACCAAATCTTACCCTAACCCAAACCCTAACCATAACCCTAATCCTAACTCTAAACATAACACCTAATATAACCCTAACCGTAACCCTAATGCTAACCCTAACCGTAGCCCTAATACTAAATCTAACCATAACCATAACCCTATCCCTAACACTACACCTAATACTAAATCTAACCCTAACCCTAACCCTAATCCTAAGCCTAACACTAACCCTAAACCTAATCCTAATACCAAATGTAACCATAACCCTAACCTTAACCCTAACCCTAACCCTAATACCAAATCTAACCCTATCCCTAACCATAACTCTAACACTAACCCTAACCCTAACGAAAACCCTAACCGTAATACCTAATCGAACCCTAACCCTAACACTAACTAAATCTAACCCTAAGCCTAAACCTTCCCCTATCTCAAAGCCTAACCCTAACGCGAACCCTAACACTAACAATAACCCTAACACCAAATCGAGCCCTAACCCTAACGAAAACCCTAACCCTAGTACCAAATATAACCCTAACCCTAACCCTAATACCAAATCTAACGCTAACCGTAACCCTAACCCTAATCCTATTACCAAATCTAACCCTAACCAAACCCCTAACCCTAACCCTAATACGAAATCTAACGCTAACCCTAACCCTTACCATTAATACCAAATCTAACCCTAACCCTAACCACAACCCTAATACCAAATCTAACTCTATCACTAATGTTACCTAACACTATCCGTAACCCTAACCCTAACTCTAACCTTAATACGAAATCTAACCGTAACCTCAACCCTAACCCTAATACCAAATCGAACCCTGCCCCTAACCCTAACCCTAATACCAAATCTAACTCTAACCCTAACCCTAACCCTAACCCTGATCCTAACCGTAACCCTAAACCTAACCCTAACCCTAACCCTAACCCTAACTCTAAACCTAACACCTAATCTAACCCTCACCCTAACCCTAACGCTAACCCTAACCGTAAGCCTAATACTACATCTAACCCTATCCCTATCCCTAACCCTAACCCTAACCCTAACCCTAATACCAAATCTAACTCCAGCCATAACCCTAACCCTAATACTAAATCTAACGCTAACCCTAACACTAACCCCAACCCTAATAGCAACCCTAGCCCTAACCCTAACCCTAACCCTAATAACAACCCTAGCCCTAACCCTAACCCTAACTCTAGCCCTAGCCCTAACCCTTACCCTAACCCTAACCCTAATAACAACCATAGCCCTAACCCTAACCCTAACACCAGCCCTAACCCTAACCCTAACCCTAATACTAAATCTAACGCTAACCCTAACCCTAACCCTAATACCAAATCTAACCCTAACCCTAACACTTACCCTATCTCTAACCCTTACCCTAACCCTAACCCTAATAACAACCTTAGCCCTAACCCTAACCCTAACCCTACCCTTATCCCTGGTAGGACTGAGGATGTGTTCAAAGAGAGCTCCTGCCCCATTTCAACAAAACGCAAAAAACTCAGTGTTCCAGTGAAGATGCCCAGGATCCAAGTGTAGGATCTGCTGGGGGAATGTTCAAGGATCAAAACGAGACCAAGATGAAGTCCCTGCCTTCTGTAAATGCGAAGAAAAATGAAAAAGAAGATTTCCTAATGACTGAGGTAAACAAAATGGCTGCTGAAACAGAACAGCAGGGTGAGTCTACCTTTTTTGTTTCATCTGTATGTATGAAATCACTAGAGGGCCTGGCTTCTTCAGAGCAACTAGGCCAAGAATCTGTGGAACCCTTTCTGAAGAAGAATGTAATTGAGGCCCCGGCTTTGGGCCCACCAAGCCCAAATCTTATGGAACTAAAATCGGCCAAGCTTGTAGGCGAGTCCCTGGCTTTAAGCCTAGTAAACCAAGAAACAACAAATCCTCTGGAACTAAAATCCGGTAAGCTTTTATGCGAGTTCCCGGGTACAAGCCTGATAGGCCCAAATGTTAATAATGTTAATAATGAGCAAGAATCAATGAAAACCTTGTGTGGTGAAAGTCAATACCCATCAGATGTGAAAGGAAAGCCCCCCTCAAGGTTTTCAAACAGTTATTCAGCTCAATCAAGGATTACAAACCTCAAAGTTTGGAAGTAAAAAGGGAAAGCTGCATACAACAGCAGAGACCTTTGAGAAATTTACTTTTCCTATACAAGAGATTTCAAAACCTGTGGAAAAAAATAATTTGGGAACAAAACAAACATCTTCAGGAAAAAAAACCTTTGTTTAAGAAATTGGCAGATGAAGAAAAAATTCTTTTAGAAGAACGGGACCGTTCACCTCATAAACTCAGAAGGGATTCTTTACCTGAAATGGAGAATAATCAATATGGTCAATTAAAAAAGACATTTGGTTCACAAGATTTTGGTTTATCTTTATTGGGACAGAATCAGCAAATAGAATCAAAAGAAAGAGACAATTTATTTAGACAGGATGCTTCCTCTGATATTGAAGTGGAAGATGATCCTTTTCTTTTACCAAAAAATGAAAATATTTCAAGTATTTCTAATATTGTGGGGCAGATTCAAATAGAACAAAACAAAGACATGAATCCAAATGAGTTATTGTTGCACTCTGAATTTCAAGACTGCATCACAATTCATGATTCAGATAGTGAAATAGAACTATCTAAGGAAGAACAAAATGAAAAACTAAAAAAAGATGTCACAAATCAAATTAAAACATCAAAGCGAAAATTCTCAAAAGAAAGAGAAATTCAAGAAACGTGGCAAATGTTGTTACACAAAGATTTTTATGAGGCTGTTAAAGAAATTATATACCCCAAACAAGTATGTAAGTATGATATGCTTAAATTGTGGGGTTTAATAGTCGCATACATAGATTTGCCAGCAGATGACAGTTTTGTTAACCTGTCTAAAATGAGTCAAGATACCTTATGGGATCTTTTAGATAAGCAAAAACACATACTCCTGGAAGTACTACAAGGAAAATATACAGATGACATGGAACATGAACCCAATCGTGCAAAAACAATGACTCAGGAAATTGTAAAGAAAGTGATAGTTTTTAGAAAAGCCAAGACATCTATAAAGCCCATGCCAGAATGGCTCAAGGAAAATAATATGATAAAAATGTTTCAACATCTTATTAGATTATGGGAACACCCTTTTGAAGGTGCACATTTATATCACAAAGAACGCTTAGAAGATCATTCGCCAGGTGCGGGTATTAACACCTTTCTAGACAGGATGAGATATATCATTGATCATCTGAGACAAAGACAAAAAATTCAAAAACAACAATCTCAGGAAATTTCTAACTTTAAGTTGAAGGACTCAGAAAAGCAACTACAAAATCAGAAGACAATATATTAAGAGGTGTAAATTTAAATGAACCCCCTACAACTACTGAAAAGACTGTACAATTGGATGAAAAGACATTAAATGAAGAATCAGCCAAGGGAGCAGAAATTAAAAGTCCCAAAAGTAAAAAATTAAGAACGAGAAAACAATGGGCAGAAGAACCTTTCCCTGAACCTATAGGATCAGTTGGCATGGAATGGCAAATTTTGGACTATAGACAACAAGAAGAGCAGACCACAAAAAATGTATCTAAAACATTAGGGGGGGGGAAATGAAACTAAAACACATTCTTCTCCTTGTACAGAAAAAACATCTTTTCAAAAAGAACAGAATATACCAGTTACACATAAAGAACAGAATATACCAGTTACACATAAAGCCATAAATCAAGATCAACAATCAATATAACAAGGTTCCATTGAAGGACCTAGTCCCCAACAACCAACTCCGTCAGATTCTAAAAGATCTTATGCAAATGTAACAGGAACAAAGGAAACAAGAAGGCCCCAAACTGGAGGAAGACGTCCTGCACGTTTTTCTGTAGACAGAAGGGATGCTGCAGATGAACAAGATGTGTATTGGAATAACACCACAGGACTGGCCTCGGATGAAAGAGATCCCAGGAAGAGATTCGTGGTACGTTTTATATACAAAGGGACTAATCCTGAAAAAGGAACACGAAGAAATTTAATACAACTTTTTCTCAAAGAACAGTCATCTTTTTCAAGAGAAGACATCGTGGCAGTTATTCAGTTACCTGGATCCAAAGAAAGCGATTTTTGTTTGGCATCTGAAAAGGCCTATCAAAACTTCTGGTTTGATTTCAACAAAATCTCTTCAAAAGATCCAATGTTGTTTAATGATTATGAAGCTGTGCCTCTTTTTAGAGGTGACACAAAAGTCTTAACAATTATTTTGAGAACCACAACTATTCCAGCCAAAGATGTAGAAACATGGATCTTGAGGTATGCCAATGTCCTATTAAAACCTGAGAAAAAATATGATGAATATGGAATCTGGACTGGAGAATACAGGACTGTTATTGCTTTTAGAAATGGAGTGACACAAATACCAAAATATTTCTTCTTGGGTACAGACAGAGGAATCACACGATTCAGTGGACAACGACCAGCATGCTACGACCAGACAACGATAGGCACTGTGGAGCCTATGACCATATAAGGAAATTCTGCTCAACATCTTTATGTTCGAAATGTGGTCAAAGAGGACATGATGCAACTTCATGCCAGAAAGGCATTTGTTGCAATTTGTGTGGAAATACAGGACACATTTATTATAATTGTCCAAGAGCACATTATAATCAACAGGAAGAATGGAGACAAACATCAAAACAATCAGCTACGAGAAAAACTGAAAAAAGAACTGATCAAACATCACGTTCAAGTGATTCTGAAGAGATTGAAAGAGAAACAATATTTATGGAGAAACATAGTAATGAATATACATCAGAGACACAAGTTAGTCTAGTTAACAGGCCTGAAGAAACAACATCTGAATGGAGAGATGTTCAACAGAAAAAAGGAGGTAAGAAATCTCAGAAAATACATCATACACAATCTACATCTCCAATAGAAATTTTGGCTGAGGAAAATAAATATCAAATGCTAATAACACAAGATAAGCTTGAAGACAAAAGCAGTCTATATAGTTTATCCGATATAGGGGAAAGTTCTATAGAAGTAGAGGCCGACCAAAGGCAATCATCACCAAAAGAACATAGACTTAAATTAAAGAAGAAATATAGAGAAGGTCACCTGTTAATTAAAAAAGGAGCTAGTATACAAACAGAAATGGAAATTTTACAAATACAAATAGAAGAAAAATACTTAGAATGGGATTCTTAACACAACCAGTTAATGAAAACCAAGATTCAGAAACAGCAGGAAAAGTTAAAAAACTCTATTTCATCAGTAGAAGATGACATTACAAAATTAAAAAAGAAAGTAAGAGCAATTGCAGCTGAACTAGACAAAACAACAGGAGAGGAAGAAGAAGAAGAGATGATTCAAGAAGGAAGAATTATAAACAAGCAGTCTGATCAACACAGTGTACATGGTGCAACGACTTTAAAACAATCTAATATGCAACATAAAGAACAAGAAGATGAAACTTTCCAAACAAAGGGACAAGCTAGTCAACAAAAGATACAACAAAATCAACAAAATGAAAAAACAACATATTTATTTGATGCTGATGATTTTCCCAATTTGACACCACCCAAGCCTCCAGATCTTCAAGGAAACGATTTAAGTAGGGCTACACCTCTGTTTATGTCAGAGGAGGTAGAAAAGAATGCTGCTCGAGAAGAACAAACAGAAGGCAAAACAGGTATGGAATCATCAGAGAAACAGAAGTAGAAAAGTTGCACCAATATATAAAAATTGAATCAGCTAAACCATAATCTTTAATCTAAGTACCATAATCATAATCATAATCTAAGTACTTATCATTATTATTTTCTGTGAAATTTGAAATTATGCTTTAAATAACAAATTTTTATTATTTAACATTATGGGCCAACTTAATATTATCACCTGGAATACAGGAGGCCTAAAATTTTTCCCAAGGCAAAATGAAATTTTATCAAAATTGCCTAGTTTAAATCAGGATATTTATATATTACAGGAAACTCATTTCACTAATCAGAGAGAAAGGAGTCAGGCACAGAGGGCTTGGACTCTAGGTCCTTCCTTCTGGTCTCATGGAGATGATAGTAAAGATGGTGTGGCAATCTTATTCAAACAAAAACAAAATTTATCAGTTGATTTTGTGTTAGAAGCAGTACCGGGCAGATTACTGGTGGTTGATTTTTCATTAAAAGAATTGTTATGTAATGGAAAATATGAATCAAAAAGCTTCCGTATATGTGCAATATATGCTCCGACTACGTCGGCAGCTAGGAAAAAACTATGGACTCAACTGAAAGATGCATGTACAACAAGGAAAAGTTTAATAGTGGCTGGAGACTTCAATAATAGGTCCAAAGTATCAGATA
>JAJKFI010008008.1:802-13209 GCA_029204185.1 Lerista edwardsae
AATTTTTTTTTTTTACCTTCTCGACCATTAACAGTGGCTGTCAGAAAATGTTGAATAAGATTGCTAGGAACAACAAGAAATTACACAGCTTCAAAAATAATGCACTCACTATTTCAGTGAATTGTAGTTTTATTGAACCGATGTAATGTGAATACATGAATCTTTCCATGGAAATTAAATATTTAAAAATGCCAGTCTCTGACAACTTAAAAAATAAATGAAGATAGTTTTTTAATGTAATAACTTGATAACAACCTAATCTGCTAAATCCTTACATAACATTTTTGTAATCTCATTTTTCTGACAGTGATTCGCACACCCGTATGCAGAACACGCAGGCATTATTAAAGAGGTTGATATTAACTTTCACACACGTGCAGGGAGATTTTCATTCGTGAATTTGCGGCAATCCTCCTTGGCAGCAATGATCTGACTGAGTCAACAAATATGGCGGCAGGTGCTCGGATGTGGCTTCAAGAAAATGATGCCATGCCGTCTCCTGCTATTAAACCCGCTTGAGAAACCTTGCTAGTCCCAGGATCCTTAGCTGGAAATACAACTGATTGGTTGGCAACCTTGACACATGATCTGTTCCTTCTACCTCCCCTTATAAATGTCTGGAGTGTGGAAAGAGTTTCAACCAGAGTGGTGATCTTGCAAAACATCAGAGATCTCATACACGTGAGAAACCCTTTACATGCCATGAGTGTGGAAAGAGCTTTAGTTGGAATGAAAGACTGAAAAATCATCAGAGAATCCATGGACCACGGAAAATTTATATGTTGTAGGATTATGGAAAGATATTTTGTTCTCACTCAGATCTTAGTGTACATGAAAGGGAACACAAAGTTGCTGGATTTGCATGTGCATTGTGTGTGATAAGCGTGCAAGGTCCCGTCCAAACAGCTACAATGCAAGGCTGTTTTTGGGTCCTGGCTCCAGCAAGGAGCTAGTGAACGCAGGAGTGCATGAAGCGTTGTTTTGGGCAGCTAAGCAGCTCCCAGGCAGCATGCGAAAGCTAATCAAAAATGGGACAACCCAATTCCCCTCTTCCAAGGAACCAATTGTTCATGAAATGGCTCATTCAAAACGTGCACATTTTGAATGACTCAGTAAAAGTGGGGTCCCGAATTTTCAGTAGCCAGAAGAAGAAATCCACCTTCTTAGAATGCTGAAAACAGAAATTAAGAGAAAGTACGTACATCTGTCTAAAGTTGTCTGTTGTTCCTCTAAGTTGTTGGAATGTTGCATTCTGTCTGTGTCCTAGAAGACCTCTAGAGTCAAAAAGGAACATAGCAGCAAACTCCCCTTCCTTGGCTTCAAGGTACAAGGTGTAAAAATCTGTGCAGATATGCTTGTTTGTTTCGGCCGGTGTTACAGTGTGTATCAGTGTTGTAACATGTTCTGGGCATTGCTTGTTTGCCTATCTGTGTTCTGTCTTTGAAAGGAGTTTTCAAAGTGACCATTTGCAATGCATAAGCCTAAATCTGTTAATCTAAGTAAAGATGCTCAATTGTATTTGTATTTGTTAGCCTAACATTAATTTTCTCCAGAATAGTACTAGCTGTGCAGAAGGAGAAGAAAGTTGGTCCAGTGCCAAGCCTGTTCGGCTTCCCCACACCTAGTAAAGAACAATGTTCTGGCAAAGACGCTCCCCTGTTACAAAAAAAAATAAATTGTTCCCCTGCGTGGCTTGTGTTCAACATAGTTTTCTGCAGCTAATTTCAGAGCATCAGCGAAATCTTCTTAGCTTGGTAAGTAGCAAAGGAAAGTACTGAAGCAGGTTAACTTTTGCCCAAAAGACATGTCTGTCTCGCCCATCCCTTCAGCTAAAAGAAAAATCTTCTTAGCTTGCTTTGTTTGCTACCTAAAACGCTGAGAGAAAGCAAGGACACATTCCGCATAAGAAGTTCTGAGCTCGGAAGCTGCGTGAGCTCACGTGTTCAGGCTAAAAGCCAACCTATCGTTTTGGAGTCTGAGCCTGCAAAGGTCCATGCTATGAGATAAATGAGCTTTGTAAAAATTTGTAAGTATAATGTATGCTTTTCAAGAAGAGCTAATTGGTGGTTTTAGCAAAGTTGTTTGAAAGCATTAAGTATGTGTCAAAATGTCCGTGTAGAAAGTACTGTATAACTGCAAGTTTGTTTTGGAATTGTTCCAGCAGTTATCAGAGCCTATGGAATGTGACTTACCAGCCCGACAAGGTTGGCCAAGCAAAAAAAGAAATAAAAATAAAATAAAAATGGTTGCTCGGCTCTTGGAGTTCTGGTCATCAGCTCCCCACTCCGGCTGTGGGAAAATTAACCTTCAAGATGAGGGAAACTGGTTCCAGCCTGTCGCAGCCTCTTAAGGTTTAAAGGAAGAGTCCGCTCCCAAGCTACGGGGGTAAGTTTGTGGCCAAGAGTCTCTGCTGCCCCCAAAGACTCGGAGTTGCTGAAAGGAGGGGCTGGAAGCACATGGCTGGACCCGGGACATCCTTGGCATGCAAAAGCCAAGAAGTCTGGGGTAAGAAGGGTCAATGGCGTAAGTGACTAAATGGTAAAGCATAGTAAGAGTTCAGAAGAGATAAGATTGGAGGGCAGAGCGGTGACCGGAAGAATTTTGTATTCCGCGGAAAGGAGACAGCTAGGGAAATGGAAGATAAGGCCCCGTTGTTTTATCTAATGTCTGTAACCTAAATTAAGTTGTTTTGTTCCATAGTGTAAGTAAGGGTTTGAAGTTCAAAGTTGCCCCTGTGGAAGGCAAGAAGACAAAACGTAAATGAAAAGTGTTATGTTTCAACAAAATTGTAGTTCCAGCTCCAAGAAGGAGGGAAAAATAGCCGCCCCTTCTAAAATGTTATATAGAACTAAGTTGTGTTCTTTATTTTCAGATCCAAGAAGAAGAAAAAAAGGTGGTATTTTTATGAATTTAGCCAAAATGGCAGGTCTGGATGTTCCTTTTGTTTGGTAGCCTGCCAAGACACTGGGCAAGATTCCATATTTGTGGGCATTGTGTTCCCTTTCTTATCTCAGAGCTCTAAGAAAAAAAACTTATCATTTTGGACATTTTAAAATTCAGTTTTTTTCTAGCTACCAGCAAAGCAGGTTCAAACATTTGCCCATGCAAAAATAGCATCATTAAAGAATTCTGCGTTTGTGGCATGGGTTTGTGGGATTTTGTTTGTTTGTATGTGTGTCTCTCTCTCTGCAGGTGCAAAAGAACGAATGGTGCAATTTCAAACAATTGATAAGGATATGGAATACATAAGCCAATCTAGTTGTGTCTGGCAATTGTCCAAAATTGTTTCCGAATTCAGGAAGGTGTTTTCCTGCCTCTGATGAATTGTGCCAACACTACGTGAGGAGGGAAAAATGAATGGAACTCTTGGGAAAAATGTTAGCTGGTAAAGAACTAATCCAGCTTCCCGACCCAACAACACCCGTCCCAATCTTCTGCCCTGGAGCCCTGTCGCCAGTCCAGTGTTATGGCTCCAATGCTCAGCGAGACATGCTCAGAGAGCAGTGGGTGCTCAGAGGTGCTGGAGACCAAGAGTGCCAACCCGGCCAGTGGCACAAAGGAGTCCACCGCTTGAGGAAAAAGCCATTACCGCCACTCTGGTGGTGCCCATGGGCCCTGGAAAGCTGCCTGTTTCTGAGCGGGAAAACCTGGACCCGGCAGATGAATTTCATAATGTCTTGTGTTGGCTTTGGAGGAAGGAATCTCCATTTTCGTTCTGTAGGTGGCCCTGGGGCAGTTCATGAAGCAAAGTGGGATCGCTGCCTGGAACATTCTCTCTTCAAAGGATTGGGCCTGGCCTCCATAGTCATTGTCTGCCCGGATCCATTGTGGCAACAGCACCAATGGCCCAGAACTGCAGCAACCTGGCCGACAAGCGCTCTCTTGTTATTAAGTTCTGGGAGAACGAGGTGCTGCGAATTTCAGGGGATCTGGCGGAACCGGGAGAGCTCAGCTGGCTGCTGATCCTCTGCCTGCTCACAACTTGGGTCATTGCCTCTTAATTGGTCCAAGCTAGCTGCACTTGGCAGCCACTACCATTCTCCCAGCAACTGCTACAGGGATGCCTAGGCTTCATGGCATCAGAGCAGGGCTTGCTTCATGCTTCTTGTCTTAAGCCTGGATAGCCAGTTTTTGGCAGGTCTTCAAAGAGTGTGAACCTGTTCCCGCAGCCAGCCGCCGGTTCTCCATGCAGAGAGGTCACTATCGGCATCTGCTTCCTGGCCTGCGGTATCAACAACTTCTCCATGGTGATACAGGATGGCATGTATGTCCTTCAACTCTTTGGCCACTTTTCAGTCAGTGAAATTGCTTTTCTGTGGCAGGCCTTTTGGAAGTGTGTGTTAGTCGCCCAGGCCTAAGAGGCAGCTACTACCGCTTCACCAACAACGTTGCCTGCATGATCTGCTATCTGCATTTGCCCTACATGAAGTGGTGTTGAGTTGTCAGTACGCCAGCTGTATGCGTAGGCATTTTCCTATTCCACGTAGTGAACTATGTCCACCTGTGACAGCTGAGCTCTGGCCCTCACCTCCATGATCAAGTTCCCCTAAAGCAAGGACTCCTTGCAACAGCACAGACAGCCGTGCTGACCCTGTTGCCACGGCGTAAAAACGTTCAAAGGTTCGAGGTTGCTGCTAGCTGCAACGTAATTGCGGGGACTCGCTTTTTGTGTCCACACACGTGCACCAAGTTGTCAAAAGCCAGAACCTTGTTCCAGAACCAATATGGGCCAACAGAACATTCTGACTGGGCCGGCCTGCCTGCCGGCCTGCCTGTCAAAGACTTTACCCTTGTGATTCTACAAAGAACAAAAGAGACTTTTCAAGTAAAGTGGACACTGATGAACACTTGTAACTTGAACTCTGTTTCAATCCCAACAGACTTTGTGGACATTTGTAGATTTTATGGACATTTGCAGTATCAAAGAAGCATTTTCTTTATGTTGTACACTCATGTATTTGTTAACCAGCCTCATGTATTTGTACTGTATAATTGGTTACAGTCTAATTTCCACTGTTATGTATGTTATTATGCAAAGTTGCAGTAAACTTAAGCATTATTCAAACTGAGGGTCAAGGACCACTTGAAGAGTTGGGGCCTGGTGTAAAGTGGGTTGCAGGAGGCTGAGAGCAGCCACCTTAGAAGCTGCAGCCTCATGCGCCTGTTGCTCAGTATTAGCAGTTTGAATTACCAAGTGGTTTTGTTTGCATGTTGTTTAAAGTTTGTTTTTGCATAATGTGTCGTTTAATCTTTCAAAGTTGTTTCCTGATTGTGTAAATGCATCAGTTTCAAAGTTTTGAAAGTGTGATTTGTTTCCCAAACACTTAAAGATATCACTTTTGGCTATGACTTAACTCCAATTAAGTCTTAACAAAAGTGCTATTCTAAAAAGTAGATCCTGGTCCAAGGAATCACTGAATTGTATTTGGTTTGTAAAGGGCTGTATGCTGCTTTAAGAGTAAAATGTTGCTTTTACAACAAGTCTGGCTAATTAAGCAGGACATGGGCAAAATCAATTTCATCTGGGCAAATTGGTTAAATATTAGCTCAAAGAGTATTTAGTATTATGTCCTGGCAAGTCTTGTTGTTAAAAAGTAAGACTTATTGTTTATGTTGCTGTATACATTGTTTTTGCAAAGTGCCTGGGTTTTAGGCCTGGTATGCATAATATAAAGAGAAAGTGTACCGTTGTATGTTTGTCCAGTAGCAAAGATTGGAAAAAGTTCCAAGAGGAGGGAAAACTGTTGCCAACTTACCAGGTTCCCAGCTTTCCAAAGCACAGCCATACTGCATAGTAACTTGTCTATGGCTACAGAAGTATGTAACTGTTTTCCATCTTTGCTCTCATTGTTCTCACATAGGCCTCACGTGTAATGTTCTCAATTCAACGTTGCTAACATTCACAATTCAGGGCTGTTGGCCCTGTACAATAGATAAGGTGCTGGTTCAGGCTAGCAGAACCTCCTCCCTTATCGAAATTGTCACGGCATTCTCATGGCCCAGTTAGCTTAGAGCATCTCATGCTCCAGCCCCTATGATGTAATTTCTAACCAAGCAGGAACCTGGGGGAAGGAATAGGAGGGGGGAGTATAAAAGTGCTTGTAATGTATATATTTTTGCCTTTCTCTCTGAGATTGGTCCGCCTGCGCAGGTGAAAATAAACATGAACCTAATACTCTCTCGTTTGGTTGTTTGCCTTTTTAAATGCAATCCCCACCACAGAAACCATACTTTGCCTACTTTCGGCAACAGAACCAGATTAGATTCAGTTTGTTAATTTGGCATGCTTACCGAACTTAGTGTACAACTTGGAAAAGGTCCCTGTAGTGGGGGCTAGTTTAGCCTGGGGGAGTTTAAAGTTAAGAGATTGTTCAGTACTCCTAGAGGCTGTTACTCTTCGCTGTAACCCCAGACTAGTAGCAGAGGATGTGGGCCTTGTTGCCTTGTATAATAAGTGCTTAAGGTCACACTCTGCTGAGAAAAATCACAGCTCATATGGGCCCTGGGCAGGCTATAGGGCATATTGTGAGAAATAAATATGGATCGTGATCATTTGGAACCCCCAACACTAAAATATAATGCCTACAGTAAAGGGTAAGAGCAAAGGGGGGTGGGTGCTGAATAAGCTTGTGTTTTCAGGCCAAGGATAGCCAAGTAAGTTGCAGGAGAGAGTTGAGAACAATATAAGGAGAAGGAGGGGGCTTGGTGCACTCCTAAGCTGAGACAGGGAGAAATGGAAGGAGTAGCAAATTGTTTTAGACTTGTCAGCGAAACAAACTCTAACCTTGGGAGAAGCTGTATTGAGTTTGCGTAATTAGCTTCGTGCATATTCGGCCACACCTTTACCTCATTAATTTTGGATTTGCATGAACATACATCCTGGGTGAAAGCATGGAGGTATAGGGTGAAAGCATGTGCGAAGGGGGAGGTACATATCAAGGAGGAAGGGGCGGGAAGTTAAAATACTCTGCATGAATGCTATGGATTGGTTGGGCAATGCCAATAACCAATGAATGTAAAGTAAGAAACCCCACCTAAAGAGTATAAAAAGTTAAACCCAATGTAATAAGGTGTGGCTTGAGGCCTGTGGCTTGTTTTGGTTTTTCCCTTGCCACCCATATTTGCAAATATGTAAATAAACTTTTCTATTGAACCATGAACTGGGAGCTAAATTTTATACCTAACAATTTGAACCTGTGATTTACACCAGGTGATGTACTCCCGGGGTGGTGGTGGTGACGGCAATTGACACACATTGTACCACAAATTGTGAAAATCTTGGTATGTTTGAATGGGTTGTGCAACCTTCTTATGTTAGAAGGAGGCTACCTCAGAATGTCAGGTTCAAGGGAGTGGCAACAGTATGCAGGCATCTTGTTGTCTCGTGTGCTCCCTGAGGCATCTGGTGGGTCACTGTGAAATACAGGAAGGTGGACTAGAAGGGCCTTTGGTGTGATCCAGTGGGGCTGTTGCAAGGAGGTTGAATGACTGGAGAAGCCATGACATCACATTCTTGAAGCCTGGACTGAACAATATGGCTGACTCAGATCAGTGCCGCGAACGACGAGGATTGCCCGCCGGAGGGGCTCTCTCGTTCGCACGGTGCGCATGTAAAAGTTAATTTCAACGTTTTTAAGCATGCCTGAGTGTTCTGCATACAGGTGTGCGAATCGCTGAACGAAAAATGGGATTTAATTTCCACGGAAACATTCATGTATTCACATTACATCGGCTCAATAAAATGACCGGTAATATTTTCGAAATTCTGAACATTAACAGACATTTTTTTAATGGGGTATGGCCGTTTTATTTCTGCTTGTGTAGATTTCAAAAAATAAGTCTGTCAAAACAGTGCAATCTGAGTTTAAATAGACAGCATTTCGTCAGGTATGTTCAGTAATATAATTATGCGGAATTAAACCTTGGAATTGCATATTAACTCATAATAAGGTTACCAGTGATGTTTCTCCACGATCACACGTTGTTATTTTCGTGAGTTTTTACTTCAGGAGTAAACGATCCAGTCCTAAACATCACGCGCAAAGCAATCTGAAATGCTTGGAATGAGCAATGTTTTGCACTTAACAACATGGCCGCTAAGCCCGCCCCCTGGCTTCAATTCTTCCGTATTGAATGTTAAGGGAGGGCCGGGGGTTGGGCTGTTGCTATGTTCCTATGAGTACATGTGCCATGAACGAAAGGGGGGGTTGTAACCCATGACCCCCCTACTCGCCCACTCGGTTAGGACGCGCAGCCTAGTGGGAAATACCTTGGTAGTGTAAAGCATAAATTTCTGGATCCCAAATGTATGGTTCAAAAAAAAGGTTTATTGTCATATTTGCAAATATGGGTGGCAAGCAAATGCCAAACAGAACACGCTGCGTACCACACCTTGCCCAAAATGGGTGCAACAATTTATACTACTGAGGCGGAGATCCTTGCTGTACCTTCATTGGTTATTGCCCAGCCAATTGCTAGCACTCATGCAGAATAATTTACTTTCCCCCCTCCCTTCCTCCTTCATATGTACACCCTTCCTTTGCACATGCTCTAACCCACGATCCATGTTCAGGCCAAACTCAATTTTATGAGGAAAAAGGCAAGGCCTAATAATTCATGAGCCTCATTACACAAACTCACTCCAGTTTCTCCCAAGGTTAGAATTTGTATCTGAGTCAGCTTAGGAATATGCATAGCCCCCTCCTTTTCTTCCCCTTGTCATTGTTCTACAACATTACATATCTTGGTCTCTTCTACTCTATCACGTTCCCCCTCCCTTCTCTGCCAGCCAGGCCTTGCCATGGACTGAAACACCACTGAAACACCATCAACCACTTCTTTGCTCTAGAGAGAAACAGTAGGCCTTATATTTTAATGTTGGAGTTCAAAATCACCGTGGGTTTCTATGACTATTGATTTATATCTCACAGTAGGTTAAATCCGCTGCCACCAGCCCAGGTTTCAGGTTACCAGAGGTGGCCACTCTGGAGAGAGGGTTGGAAGCCACAGAGGGAGAAGGATATTGGGGGTCTTCAGAAGTTGGGGATAGACCCAGTGGAGAGAGGGGAGGAGGAGAACTGCTAGGAGGAGGGGTCTGAGGGAGACAGTCATGCTCTAAAAGCTCAGGTTCCCTGTGGCGTTACTAAGCTGGCCCAATAAGACTCTGTGGCGGTGGAGACTAGAGGGCTATGGTCAGTGATGTCATTCAGGGGGAACGGACCAGAACGGGTGTTCCGGATCCTAACGGGCTCCGTGGCTGGTTCTGGGTTCCCGACAAGTGCCAATCAAAAGTGAGTTCCTGTTCCTAAATCATTTGAATGACACCACTGGCTACGGTGTTAGCTCTGAAATAATAAAGGTCAGCTGGTCACAAGTATTTAACCCCCCCTCCCTTGACAACCATTGAAGAGTGGGAAGACCTCACCCCGCAAAGCACTGGTGGGGGCCGTGGAAACGGCTGCCCCAAGTCCACCCTACTTTAGCACCAGCCAATTTTGATAATGGCCTCTTCCGTAAAGGAGGATTTGGGTCAACTTCAGTCAGCAACTACTTAGAGCCCAATCCTGAGGGCTGGTGGCACTTTCGTACTGCTGGCTCTCAAGTGTTGTGAACATGCCGTAAAGTAGATTTGTGACACTGGTAAGGGTGGGCCAGTAAGGCTTCTTGGGGCAGGGAATGGGGCAGAGGAAGGGGAGGAATTGAAAAGGTTGAAGACCACAGGACTAGAGCAATGCTAGGTAACGGGAGGCATCCAGTGTCCCCCTTCAGGGACCAGGAGGTGGTGTCCCGGCCCTGCTCAGAGGCTCAGCAATTGGGCTAAAATAGCTGTCATGGCAACTTTTTCTGCTCTCTCTCATATTTCGTTACAGTGAACAGTGCTGGGAGTGGGGAGTTGGTGGTGAGGGGGGTGGGTGGGCGACAGGGGCCTGGTCAGGGTCAGTCGCCTCGGCCGTCACTCCCACTTTCTGGTTACACCGCCCTGCTCTGCGCCCACTCTGGGAGGAGGCTGCGGCCCATCCTCTGCACGCCGAGCATCCCCAGACAAGGTGGGAAGAGCCTGCTTGCAGATCCAGGCTAGGGGACTAGGCGGACCGGGTCCCAGCAGGCAGACGGAGGCCCCAGGCTCAAAGCGGAGCCCTCCAGCAGCAGGAAGGGATGACAGCTGGTAGAGAACCGCACCATGGAGTTATAAGAAACAGGAGGCGCCCTGCCTTAAGAATTAATAGGAGCGAATTGAAGCCAGGGGGTGGGCTTAGCAGCCATGTTGGCATACTCAAAACAATCCTCATTCCAAGCATTTCAGATTGCTTTGCTCGTACTGTTTAGGACTGAATAGTTTACTCCTGAAATAAAAACTTACAAAAATAAAAACATGTGATTGTGTAGACACATTATTGGTAACCTTATTATGATTTAATTTGCACTAACAAGGTTAAATTCCTCATAATTATAGTACTGAACATACCGGACGAAATGCTGTCTATTTTAACTCAGATTGCACTATTTTACAGACTTTATTTAAATCTACACAAGCAGAAATAAAGTGTGAATGGGAAGGAAAGAAAAAAAAGGGAAGGGTAGGCAAAAATTATATAAATATATAGGAAAATTACATTTAAATCTCTTCATAACACAAGTAGTTGTCAATATGAGAGTATTTTTTTACTTCTAGACTATTAAGAGTATTTTTTTTAACTTCTACACTCACCCCCCCCCCATAAAACAAATTCTGTTAATGTTCAGAATTTCAAAAATATTACAGTAGAAAATGGAAGGCGGGAAAAAAAGTGTAAACGGGAAGGGGGGAAAAAGGACGGGGGAATTTTTTTTTTCCTTCTAGACCTTTAACAGTGGGTGTCAGAAAATGGTGAATAAGATTGCTAGGAACAACAAGAAATTACACAGCTTCAAAACTAATGCACTCACTGTTTCACTGAATTGTAGTTTTATTGAACCGATGTAATGTGAATACATGAATCTTTCCGTGGAAATTAAATCCCATTTTTTGTACAGCGATTCGCACACCCGTATGCAGAACACGCAGGCATGATTAAAGAGGTTGAGATTAACTTTTACACACGTGCAGGGAGATTTTTATTCGTGAATTCGCGGCGGCAACCCTCCTCCTTGGCGGGAATGATCTGAGTCAGCCATATTAGTAGATCCATGCCTTCAAGAAAATGACGTCATGCCGCCTCTTGTGTCTTATAACTCCATGAACCTCACTGACTGGGCACCTTCCCCTCCCTCCTCGGGCTCAGCGACTCGCCCCTCCCCAAGCTGCCTCCCAGGTGATCAGAAAGTGGATTCTAAAACCGATTCTGAAATGCTGTCCCATTATGCGCAATTAAAATCGGCGTGTTCGCTTCGCTCTGTTTAAATAAATGGTCCACTGGCAGCCAAGTCATTTTTTTCCTTTCCTTTGAAGTCGGCCGTTTCAAACCCAGCCGGGAGGGGCGGGGGAGGGCGGAGGAGCGGAGGGGCTCGCTTTGCCCCCCCCCTTTGTGCGTGTGCCTGAGCGTGTGTAACAGCTTAAACTAAACAGTCAGAAGAGAAAAGGCTGCTTGGCAGGATGAACAGAACGATGAACCAATGAAGTGCATGGGGGGGGGCGGGAGATTTGGAAGGCGACACACTTTGGACACAGCCTCGTACTCCGCTCTGTGTGAGATGCTGCAACTGCAGGCTCCTGTCCACGCACCGTCCCCTCATTCAGTCATTCACTCGGTGGGCGGGTGGGTGGGTGTGTCTCTTTCTGAGCGCGCGAGGGACTCCTGAGGGGCGGGGGCAGCTTCCAACCAAGAATGTTAGATACACTGGATTGGCCATGACGTCACAGACTTGAAGCCATGGGTCTATCTCAGATCATTGCCGCGAAGGAGGATTGCCGCCGCGGCGTCACGAATAAAAATCTCCCTGCCCGTATGGTAAAGTTAATCTCAACCTCTCTAAGCATGCCTGCGTGTTCTGCGTATAGTACGGGTGCGCGAATCGCTGGACGAAAAATGGGATTACTTTCCACAGGTACTTAAAATCATTGTGATTCATTGCTACGGAAAAATATTACTTCATAAAGTATGCAGCCCTTCACAAACTGAAGTAGATATGAAGAAATAAAATAAAAATAAAAAAATATTTCCCCCCTCCTTTTTTCCCCCTTCCCGTTTACACATTTTTTTCCCGCCTTCCATTTTCTACGGTAATATTTTTGAAATTCTGAACATTAACAGAGTTTGTTTTTGGGGGGGGGGGTGAGTGTAGAAGTTTAAAAAAATACTCTTAATAGCCTAGAAGTGAAAAAGAATTACTCTCCTATGAGAATTACTCTCTTGAAGTGTGCTCTTATTTGTTTGGTGTATTTATTGTTTATCATGTGTGTTTTGTATTGTATGTATGTAGCCGGTGGC
>JAJKFI010008042.1:194-10412 GCA_029204185.1 Lerista edwardsae
AGAGAGAGAGAGAGAGAGAGAGAGAGAGAGAGAGAGAGAGAGAGAGAAATAACATGCAGCTCTTTTACAAACAGAACAGTCTCCTTGATTGTCATCGTGCCGGTTGAGACTGGCGGTTGGGAGGAGGTGAAGATGGGCCAAAGTTTCTGTGCTGACAGCAAGGAGGAAAATGTTGCCTGCTGCCCTGAGTGACTCTAGGCAAGATTTGATTAAGGGGCAAATTAGCGGGGGGGGGGGGCTACAGCTCAGTGGTGGAGCACATGTTATGAAAGCAGAGTGTCCCAGGTTCAAACACTGATAAGAACATAAGAACATAAGAAGAGCCCCACTGGATCAGACCAAAGGCCCATCCTGTCCAGCTTCCTGTATCTCACAGTGGCCCACCAGGTGCCTCAGGGAGTTCAGTAGACAACAAGATGCTTGCATCCTGTGGCCACTCCCTTGCCCCTGGCATTCGGAAGTAGCCACCACTAACGTAAGGAGGTTGCCCAACCCATCATGGCCTATAGCCCATGATGGACTTTTCCTCCAGAAATCTTTCCAGTCCCCTTTTAAAGGCATCTAGGCCAGATGCCATCACCACCTCCTGTGGCAAGGAGTTCCATAGCTCAATTACCCGCTGGGTAAAAAAGTACTTCCTTTTATCTCTTTTAATTCTCCCAACACTCAATTTCAGTGGGTGCCCCCTAGTTCTGGTGGTGTGAGAGAGGGAAAAGAACATCCCTCTATTGACTCTATCCCTCCTGTGCATAATTTTATATGTCTCAATCATGTCCCAATCATGATATCTCCAAGTAGGGTAGAGGAGGGTACAATCCTAGCCACACTTACTTGGACGTAAGCCCCATTGAAATTAGCCTTGCTATGGGCTCGTCTTGGTGTGTGCCTATGTGTGTGATATACATGAGTTGCACATTTTTCCAGCTAGACATTACATTAACAAACAGGGGTAGTAGAGGCAGTTTCATGTAGGAAAATTTTTTTATTTAGCTTTGATGGAGACTAATTATCAGAATAATAATTGTGTTCAAAAGTTGGCAGCTAACTGTGGCCAAAGCTCTCAGGGTTGAGAGCACAAGACAAGGAGAACGGTGATTTAGCCATTGTAAGTTGTGATCTCATGCACTGGGAAGATTTCCAGATCTCTTATGATCTGACAAGCTATAATCAAAGCTTGTTGTCATTTGAACTGGAGTTTTACAGGAACATTACAACCTATATTGAGTTACATCTCCTTGCCTAAAACTACAATTAAAAAGTCTCTAATTCTTCACCAAATGCTTTATTGCAAAAAAAGAAAAGAGTAGCCCATCTTATTTCGGTGGAAGATTTGGAGTTGACATTGCAGTTTTTCAGAGCCAGTGCCAAGACACATTGTTTAAATTATCTCAAGGCTTCTATAATTAGATCATTTCTAGACGGTTACAGGCATGTTTCCACGCTGATCGTAGCTTGGTCAGATGTGACTAATAAAAACTGATTGTGTTTCAATCACATTCCTTTGGTAGATTTCACAATGTCATCTGGTTGGTAAACATGCGTCCACAGAAATGCGTTCAGGACCACAAAACGCTTATGGCACAAGACATCTGCGAGTCTTTAAGGTGCCATAAGATGAACTGCTGTCGCTACGACACATAAACTCAGTAACGCCTTTGGAGTTTGCAAAGGAAATGTGGACAATGTGAACCCAACTTGTTGAGCACGCGAGGGGACACAGTTCCGTGAAGCTGTCTGGGAACCTCCCCATTGGGACTTGCATTCTAGCGCAAAAGATTCTCACGCTTTAAACTGGCCCTGCCTCCGCAGACTGGCAACTGAATGAGCAGGAAGAACATAAGAACATAAGAAGAGCCCTGCTGGATCAGGCCAAAGCCCCATCTCACAGCGGCCCACCAGGTGCCCCAGGGAGGCATGAGACAACAAGATGCTTGCATCTTGTTGCCACTCCCTTGCACTGAGTACCAGTAGCCCACCACCTTTGTAAGGAGGTTGCACACTCCATCATGGCCTATAGCCCACGATGGACCTTTCCTCCAGAAATCCGTCCAATCCCCTCTTAAAGGCATCCAGACCAGATGCCATCACCACCTCCTGTGGCAAAGAGTTCCACAGATTAACTACCCGCTGGGCAAAAAACTATTTCCCTTTATCTGTTTTAACTCCCCCAAACCTCAGTTTGAGCGGATGCCCCCTGGTTCTGGTGTTGTGAGAGAGGGAAAAGAACATCCCTCTATTGACTCTATCCCCTGCAGAATTCTATACGTCTCAATCATGTCCCCCCTCAGGTGCCTTTTTTCTAGGCCGAAGAGCCCGAAACGCTGCAGTCCTTCTCCATAAGGGAGGTGGCCCAGTCCCATAATAATTTTTGTCGCTCTCTTCTGCACCTTTTCCAACTCCACTATGTCCTTTTTGAGGTGCGGCGACCAGAACTGGACACAATATTCCAGATGTGGCCTTACCATCGATTTGTACAACGGCATGATAATATTGGCTGTTTTATTCTCAAGGTTTCCTGCTTGGGCCTAGACTTTTCCTGAGTGGCGTGTCTCCTGGTCTCTCCGTGGTTTCCTTTCCAGGAGTCCTGGCTGTTTCTTAGTCTAGAGATTCGTGGTTGCAATTCCTAGTCTCGTTCCCGCCTCCTGGCTGCTTCCTGGTTCTGGCTTTGCGCCTGAATCTTTGATCCTGGTTCTTGTCTTACACTCCTCATAGCAAGCATTAACTTCTGTCTCCTGTGGTTGATGACAGCCCTAAGGTCTCCCACCTAATCATCCTCTGGTCTAAAACTCCCTTCCCTTTGTGGGAAGTCATTTAATCTTCTGTTCTGGCCAGGAGAGTTGAAAAAGATGGTTCCATGCACAATCCTAAATGGAGTGAGGCCAGCATAAACTAAACCAACAAAGTTTGGTCAGCACAAGGGACACCGTCAAGTATGTTTGGACCACTCTCGGAGTCAGAAAGACCAACACACAGATGTGAGCCATCCTCCCTGACTCCGAGAGTGGTCCAAAGGCCACTCCCTTGTATCTGGCGTTCTGAGGTAAATTTCTGAGGTAAACTTCTGAGGTAAATATGAGGTAAATAAAGCAAAGTCAGGCCAGCACAAGGGCCACTGTCAAGCATGTTTGGACCACTCTCGGAGTCAGAGAGGCCGGCACACAAACACGCACCATCCTCCCTGACTCCGAGAGTGGTCCAAACACGCTTTATGGTGGCCCTTGTGCTGGCCAAACTTTGCTGGCTTACCTTAGGCCAGCCTAACTCCAGTTTAGGATTGCGCTCTGAGTGTGGGTCAGAGTCTTTGGGTACAGTATTTTAAAGCAAAGCACAGAAGTTCTGGCATTACAGGCATGCTCCAGTATGCCTGGGAACACAGTATCCATGGTTGCAGTTATCCACTGATACCATGGATACTGGGATGCCTGTTAACAAGATAGCGGAACATTAAACAAATCTCATTTTTTTTACTTTGTTGCAACAAAACAACTGATGTTCCCCCATCTTTAAAAGGCATCCCCAGCATCCACAGTTTCAGTTATCTGTTGATACTATAGATACTGGGATCCCTAGTAACAAGATAGGGAACATAAAGCAAATCTCTTCTTTTTAAACCTTGCTACAGCAAAACCACTGATGTTTCCCTGTCTTTAAAAAGGTGTCCCCAGTATCCACAGTTTCAGGTATCCATGGGGAGAACATAACATCTAGTGGCCCATCTAGTCCAGCTTCATGTATTTCACAGTGGCCCATCAGATGCCTCAGGAAGCACACGAGACTACAAGATGCCTGCATCCTGTTGCCACTCCTTTGCATCTGGCATTCTGAGGTAGCCTACTACTAACATAAGGAGGTTGCACAACCCATCATGGTCCAGAATGGAACTTCAGCAGATACTGGGGCAAGCCTATATGCTTTATCATGCACAGGATCAAAGTGAAATGGAGCAATCAGAGTTAAGCACCGTTTTGGAAACAGGAGCAGAATATGAAAGGGTGAGGGCAGAGTCCAGAATGAAAGCTTTACTTTTCTCCAAGGATCTCTAAGGGATATCCAACCTCTGCGTAACCTTCCTGTCCACCTCAGATTTCCTGCTTTTAAAAAAAACCACCAAATCCACTCCAGCTAGACCTGTTGACCTAATAAAGAACATGAAACTTTGCATGTCTGCAGTCCAGCAAAAAAAAAAAACGGCAAAAAAAACCTCCAAAGGATCCCTTGAAGTGTTGAGCAAATATTTCACTTTAGAGTCTGAAAACAGTGCCTGACTGGTTTTGAGATAACTCTTTTTGGGGGAGACTGATGAGAAGTGATCCTGCCAGACAATGAAGAATGCAAACGCGGGCATTTAAACTGCAGAGACCCGCAAGATCTATTTAGAATCTGTTGCACTTGAACGAATGAATATGATATAAATAAGCATGTAAATAATTTTCGGTTTTTGATGAACACATTTCTTGTCAGGTTCCTCAAAGCACAGAGGGAATTTTATTTAATTTTTAATTTGTTGACGCCTCAGGACACAACATGCAAGATTTGCTCAGCACTTAGGATTTTCCCCTTCTTTTCTGGCTTACAGAGCCCCCCCTTTCAAAAAGTGCTCGTTCCCCCAGTGCTGAGCACCCCCCCCCCAGCAATATTTGGTGCTTGTAGACTCATTCAAAGAGTCATCTTCTCTCGCATTCTTTTTCTTTTTAACGATGTACACATCTGAAGGGACGCAGAGCGCCTTTCGAAAAGCACTTGGCAATCACAGGATGAAATGGTCTTTAGAAATGGCAAAGGGGTGGGTTTTTTTTTTTTTTTAAAGGGGGGAGATATATCCCCAGGAGAAAAGGAATGAATGAAGCCGGAAATGCATGCAAATCTGCATTTTTGAAGAGGGAGGACAACTGAGGAAAATTGTGATCTTGCACAAAGGGAAGAAACAAAAAAAAAACAGCCAGGACAAAAGAGGGCATCCATTAGACCCATAGTGGCTCCACAGGAACAGCAAAAGCGACAGCCAGTCCGATTTTTCAACAGAGCTCTTTCGAGACACTGTCAAGACAGACGGTCTACGCCAAGCTTGAATGGCCTATTCTTCCCCCATCTTGGCAGGCTGAGCACTGGGGGCGGTTTTGGGGAGATGGGGAGATTGCCCTGGCCGCCAGGGTGGAAGAGAATAACAAACACGGAGAATTTCCCCCTGATTTGGAGGACTGAAATGCTTTATTGGAAGGTAAACCGAGGCTCATTTCAAGGGCCTGGGGAAATGAGATGTTGGGGGGGGGAAGGAAGGGGCGGGTAGCTAGTTTCAAGGAAAGAGAATGGCTTTCCCCACTGTTAAGTTTCCTTTATCAGAGGAGAACAGATGCCCCCTTCATCGCTGGTCTTCTGTGATTAAACTTGCCTTGCCAAAGCATATAAGCTTGCCCAGAGGGAGAGAGAGATGAGAAGGGGTCATTAGAGGAGGGTATTCCCTCCTCCACTAACATTAACAGGCTGGCTCGATCTGACACCAGCACAGAAATGGAATCATCGTTCTCAAAACCTTTGTGATCTATTAGCACTGAAGAATAGACGCTTTTGAATTATGGTGTTGGAGAAGAGGGCTTTTCTGGAGGAAAAGTCCATCGTGGGCTGTAGGCCATGATGGGTTGGGCAACCTCCTTACATTAATAGTAGGCTACTTCAGAATGCCAGGTGCAAGGGAGTGGTAACAGGATGCAGGCATCTTGTGGTCTTGTGTGCTCCCTCAGGCACCTGGTGGACCACTGTGAGATACAGGAAGCTGGACTAGATGGGCCTTTGGCCTGATCCCCACTGGGATCCCCACATAAGAACAAGTTCTTATGTTCTTAAGAATCTTGAGAGTCCCCTGGACTGCAAGGAGATCCAATCGGGCAATCCTACAGGAAGTCAAGCCTGAGTGCTCCCTGGAAGGACAAATCCTGAAGCTGAAGCTCCAATACTTTGGCCACCTCATGAGAAGAGAGGACTCTTGAGAAAAGACCCTCATGCTGGGAAAGATTGAAGTCAAAAGGAGAAGGGGGTGGCAGAGGAGGAGATGGTTAGATAGTGTCACCGAAGCAATGAACATAAAATTGGGCGAACTCTGGAAGCTAGTGGAGGGCAGGGAGGCCTGGCGTGCTGTGGTCCAGGGGTTGGAAAGAGTTGGACAGGACATAGCGACTCAACAACAACAAGAACATGAGATGAGCCCTGCTGGATTGGGCCAGAGGTTTATAGTCCAGCTTCCTGCATCTCATAGTGGCCAACACCATGCCTCAGGGAGCAGTCCTGAAAACATGATCCCTGTATCCTGTTGCCACTTGCTTGCATACGGCACTCAGGGCCCAATCCTAACCTGGAGTTAGGCCAGCACAGTTAAGCCAGCAAAATTTGGCTGGCACAAGCAAGACCGTAAAGTATGTTTGGACCACTCTTGGAGCCAGAGAGGCCAGCACACAGACATGTGCCATCCTCCCTGACTCAGAGAGTGGTCCAAATGCCACTCCTTTGTATCTGGCATTCTGAGGTAAATTTCTGAGGTAAAATTCTGAGGTAACTATGAGGTAAATAAAGCAAAGTCTGGACGGCACAAGGGACATCGTAAAGCATGTTTGGACCACTCTTGGAGCCAGAGAGGCCAGCACACAGACATGTACCATCCTCCCTGACTCCGAGAGTGGTCCAAACGTGCTTTATGGTGGTCCTTGTGCCGGCCAAACTTGGCTGTCTTCACCATGCCGCCCTAACTCCAGGTGAGGATTGCACCTCTAGGTGTGTTTTGGTGCCTCCGAAGAAGTGCATCGTGCAACTGTGGATTGTGGAGCTTCTTCTCAAGGGCCGGCAAGGCCACCTACAACTCTGAAAGCCGGAGAGAAAGGTTCTTTGTGTGTGTGTGTGGAGGGGTGGGTGAGGGTAGGTATAAATCAAGAATACCCCAGCTATCGAGGAGGTGGGAGAGGCAGAAATCTCTTATCTAGGGAGTTGCTGGCGCCTGGGTGGGAAGAGCCGGGGTGTCAGGCAGAAGGCTTCCATGTGCTTTATGGGAGGCCATGACATTTTAACAGGCATTCCTGGTGGTCTAAACATGTGGCAGCTGGAACCGACATTAATTCCAGGGGTAGATCAGAAGCCGTTTCCTTTCCTTGATGCTTGGACGCTTCTCTCCTTTCCGTTCATTAATCCAAGGGTTGCGTAAGGGGATTCCATTAAAACAATATGCCGGGACACCCCAAGTGGACTCTGGCATTTTGAAACTGGGGCACTGAGGGTTTTTTTTTGGGGGGGGAACAAGTGGAAAAACAAGCTCAGGTGGCCGCTCCATTGCATGACTCACGTGAGGACTCTGGAGGGACGTAGCCCAGGAACGATGAGTTTTGCACAGTGTGCTTGAAGAAGCAGGGTCGAGTCAGGTCTTGCAGACATGTAAGGCCACAATCCTAACCTGGAGTAGCCCATGGTGGACTCCAGCCTGCTCCCAAGCTGGCCTGCCTGTTCCAGCTCAATTTAGGATTGCACCCTCAGTTGGGCAGTGTGCACGGTCCTCAGTAGTAGTGGGCAGAGTTGAGTATTGAGATCATTGTGAGAAAATGTTTCAGACAGGTCTTGTCTGGAGATGACTGAACCTGTCACCGTTGACTCAGAGCGCAATCCCAAACTGGAGTTAGGCCGGCATAAGCTAAGCCAGCAACGTTTGGCCTGCACAGGGGCCACCATGAAGCGTGTTTGGACCACTCTCGGAGTCAGGGAGGATGGCGCACGTGTGTGTTCTGGCCTTTCTGATGCCGAGAGTGGTCCAAACATACTTTACGGTGTCCCTTGTGCTGGCCAGACTTTGCTTTATTTACCTCATATTTACCTCAGAATTTTACCTCAGAATGCCAGCTACAAGGGAGTGGTATTTGGACCACTCTCTGAGTCAGGGAGGATGGCGCATGTCTGTGTGCTGGCTTCTCTGACTCCGAGAGTGGTCCAAACATACTTGACGGTGTCCCTTGTGCCAGCCAAACTTTGCTGGCTTAGTTTATGCCGGCCTAACTCATTTTAGGATTGTGCCCTGAACCATTGGCTTAATTGACTAGACCAGGGTTTGTCTGCAAGCCCACAGGGGATCTCTCATTAAGCTGTAGCCTCTTCACAAGGAGAGTTGTGCCTGCCTGCATTTATACAGTAGGAAGGAAAATCATTTGGTGTATTTTCTAGAATACCGTCTTTTTTTCCCCTCTCCACCTGTCTAGAAGCAAAACAAGCTAACTGCAGGTCTTGGAAGGCCTATTTTCCCCATGTGTCCACGACAAACTAGGTATGGTATAGTGGAAATGATACCAGAAACATGTGTCCCCCCCTCAAATAGATTTTGCTTCTCTATGGCCGGCTTGCAGTTTGCAGTGACCCACGAGATTATGAGACTTTTGCTGGCTGCCCAGAGGAAGGACAAAAACACTGAGCTCCTGTTTCATGGAGATACCGCAAACTGGTCTCTGCGATTTCCTTCCCATCCTCCCCCCTTGCAAACATTCCTGTTCCCCAGGGAGAAAGCTCAGCCCCTTGTCTGTCTGGAGCAATAAGTGTCAGTTCTCCTGAGCTGAGCACTCCGCAGCAAGAAGTGGAAGGCCATGAGCAGAGCTAGGAGGGAGACTGGGATGAAGAGCCGTCAAGTTGAACAGGGGAGAAAGTTCATTGCCATGGGGGCTGCATTTCACACAATCTGTGTGTGTCACAGCCAGGCCAAAATGGGAAACAGAGCTTGGGAAAGAAAAACAGTCGCCAAAGCAATTTGGGCCCTGCAGACCTGCACACAGAGAAGGAGAGAGGGGACGTTCAACCCCACAGGTATTCGAGTCCGGTGGAATTAGCAAAAAGGGTAGGCCAACCCTAATTCCCTCAGAATTAAAAACTGGAAATTGCAAAAGATGTCCTTTGAGCCATGAAAGCAGACATGTCATGTAGCGGGTACGCGGAGGTACGCAAGTTCCCGTTCCTAGGATTAGGGCTGGCCCCGCCCATTGGCCCGCCCACTCGTTGACTCCGTTGGTGCTCCGCTCCGCCCCCTGCAACATTTGAATTGCCTGCACGTTTGAGTTGTCTACACGTTCTCAGAGCCAGGCAGGCAGGCAGGCAGGCAGGCAGGCAGGGGAGCGAGGGAGACCGGCGGCGGCAGCAGCGTGAGCAGGTTGGCTGCCTGGGGCTCCCTCCCGAGGAGGCGTGGCAGTTCCTGAGGGGGAATCAGGAGCCCACACGGTGGCCCCAGAGAAGGCCCAGGACTTCTGGGCTTTCTCCTGGGCTGCCGCATGGCCTACCGAGGAGGCGCGGCGGTTCCTGGGGGCGGTTCCTGGGTTCCGGCTATGACCTCACTTCCGGGGGGCGGGCCCTGACACAAGTGCCAATCAAAAGTGAGTATCTGTTGCTAAATCATTTAGATGCCATTACTGCATTCTGGACCCTGGATCCAGTTGGATGGATGGAGCCACCATGTTGCAAATACGGACGAACGTTTGGCTGGTGAGGCAGATCCTTCCCCAAGAAATTCCACTCGATTTATAGATACTTTTTGGACTGCTCAGCATGTGAGAGGTTGCAGGTTCGATCCCTGGCATCTCCAAGCTGACCTGTCCAAAACTGCTAAGAATCCTAACCTGGAGTTAGGCTGGCACAGTTAGGCCAGCAAAGTTGGGCCGGCCCAAGGGCCACCGTAAAGCACGTTTGGACCATTCTCGGAGTCAGGAAGGATGGCCCATGTCTGCGTGCTGGCTTCTCTGACTCCGAGAGTGGTCCAAACATACTTGACGGTGTCCCTTGTGCCGGCCAAACTTTGCTGGCCTAACTCCAGGCCAGCAAAGTTGAGCTCTAAAGCCCTGAAGGTGGTGTCATTCAAATGATTTAGAAACAGGTTCTCACTTTTGATTGGCACTTGTTGGGGTCCGCCCACCAGAAGTGACATCATAAGCAGTGGTGTCATTCAAATGATTTAGGAACAGGAACTCACTTTTGATTGGCACTTGCTGGGGTCCGCCCACCGGAAGTGATGTCATGGCAGGAAGTGACATCATCAAGCAGACCCAACAATTCCCAAACTATTCCAGATCACTCTCAGAGCATGTTAAGAAGGCCTGAGAAGGGGGACGTCAGCTCTTCCCAATCTAATCCTTTTGGGCTGCGTGTGCCTGACCATACTCTAAAGAGGTCTCAGAATGTACACAAGGTCTTCTAAACCCATCATACTGTCAGTGA